>CM060350.1:18166986-18173017 GCA_030674155.1 Stramonita haemastoma | reverse complement strand
TTTAATCCTTGAAAAAGTAAAGATTATTTATTCGATAAAAATTGTTTCTCTCTCTCTCTCTCTCTCTCTCTCTCTCTCTCTCTCTCTCTCTCTCTCTCTCTCTCTCTCTCTCTCTCTCTCTCTTCTCTCTCTTCTCTTCTCTCTTCTCTCTTCTCTCTCTCTCTCTCTCTCTCTCTCTCGCATTCTGTTTTTTCTCTGTCTCTCTGTCTGTCCCTGTCTGTCTGTCTGCCTTTGTCTGTCTGTCTCTGTCTCTCTCTCTGTGTCTGTCTGTCTCTCTCTGTGTCTGTCCCTCTCTCTCTCTCTCTCTCTCTGTCTATCTGTCTGGTCTGCCTGTCTGTCTTGTTGTCTGTCTGTCTGTCTGTCTGTCTCTCTCTCTCTCTCTCTCTCTCTCTCTCTCTCTCTCTCTCTCTCTCTCTCTCTCTCTCCTCTCTCTCTCTCTCTCTCTCTCTCTCTCCTGGGAGCAAGAGATGAAACACACACACACACCACACACACACACACACACACACACACCACACACACACACACAACCCACACACACAGAAAGATATAAAAAAAGAGAGAAAAAAGGGGGAGGTCACTTTTACACAGATGCACTGTTCGCCACTGTGTGAGGTGTTCGAAGCTTATCTCCCTTGGCGGGAAGGGCGGGTGTGTTAATGAAAAGCGATCAGTTTCGGCAATTAGTCTCCTCTAATTAACAGAAGATGGGCCAGTCAGGTTTAGGGGGTCGACAAAGAGGAAGAGGAGGAGGGAGGGAGGGAGGGAGGGGAGGGAGAGAGAGGGAGAGAGAGCGAGGGGGGAGGGAGGGGAGGGGGTGGGAGAGAAAAAAGAGATACTTTTTTGGTTTTAAAATGTGTGTTTTGTGGTGTGTGTGTGGTGTGTGTGTGTGTGAGAGAGAGAGAGGGAGAGAGAGAGAGAGTTTTTGGTTAAAAATGGTGTTTGTGTTGTGTGTGTGAGAGAGAGAGAGAGAGAGAGAGGAGAGGAAGAGAGGAAGAGTGGAGAGAGGGGAGGAGAGGAGAGAGGAGAGAGGAGAGATGAGAGGAGAGAGAGAGGAGCGAGAGAGACTTTTGGCTTAAAATGTGAAGTGGAAAAAAAAAAGACGAAGAAAACCCCCCAAAAAAACAACAACAAAAAAAACAAAAATAAAAAAAAAAAGATAGCAGGGGCAGTTTAGGAAGGAAAAGAAAGCAGAAAGAAAAGAAGACTGAGGGACTGAGGACATAGCGAGGTACAGAAAAGATATCATATAATTATATATAATCATAATTATATGTATATCTATGTAAGATAAGCAGAGAGAAGAGAGAGAGATGAGAGAGAGAGTAGTGAGAGAGGAGAGAGAGAGAGAGAGACAGAGAAGAGACAGAGACAGAGACAGAAGAGACAGAGAGACAAGAGAGACAGAGACAGAGACAGACAGACAGACAGACAGACAGAGACAGAGACACACAGACACAGAGACACAGACAGACAGACAGACAGACAGACACAGAAACACACAGAGACAGAGCTTCCTGGTAGTAGTAGTAGCAGTGGTGGTGGTTGGGGGGGGGGAGAGGGGGGGGAGGAGAGGGGAGATTATAGAGACGGACATGAGAGGAGGGGGGGGGAAGGGGGGGAGGTGAAAGGGGGGTACGTCCCCAAACGAGTGTTCAATTGACCCCCTCTCTTTTTTTTTCTTCCTTTTTTTTTCTCTCCCTCCCTCTCTCTCTCTCTCCTATCTCTCCCCCCACCCCCCTTCTCCCTCTTTCGTTCTGACAGGGGTGATAATTGGTTCTGGGAGGGTCTCACATGCAGCATCCCCCCCTCCCCCCCTCCCCCCTCCCCCCAGTCAAATCTCACTGCCCCTACCTCCCTGCCCCACCCTACCCCCCTTCTTCCCAGTAATATCCTTTTATGATTTCCTCATAGTTTTTGCTCATCTCTTTTCTGTTTTTCTGTGTGGTTTGTGTGTCTCTCTGTCTCTGTCTTTGTCTTTCTCTGTCTTTGTCTGTCTTGTCTCTGTTTCTCTCTCTCTTTCTTTGTCTCTCTGTTCTGTCTCTCCATCTCTGTCTCTCTACATTATTCCATTATCCTCGAAAAAAAAAAAAATCAATCAAAATCAAACCTCTCTCTTCCTTCCCCCCCCCCCCCCTCCTCTCTCTCTCTCTCTTCTCTCTCTCTCTTCCTCTCTCTCTCTCTCTCTCTCTCTCTCTTTTCTCTCTTCTCTTCTCTCTCTCTCTCTCTCTCCTATCTATCTCTCTAATCCTTCCCTCTCTCTTTTCTTCCCCCCCTCTCTCTCTCCCTCTCTCTTCCTCATTCTCTCTCTTTCTGTCTCTCTCTCTCTCTGTCTCGTTTCTCTTCTTTCTCTCACTATTTCTCTGTCTGTCTGTCTGTCTGTCTGTCTGTCTGTCTGTCTGTCTGTCTGTCTGTCTGTCTCTTTCTTCTCTTTGTCTGCCTGTTTCTCTGTCTGTCTGTCTGTCTGTCTGTCTGTCTGTCTGTCTCTCTCTCTCTGTCTCTCTCTCTGTCTCTCTCTCTCTGTCTCTCTCTCTGTCTCTCTCTGTTCTCTCTGTCTCTCTCTGTCTCTCTCTGTTCTCTCTGTCTCTCTCTCTGTCTCTCTCTCTGTCTGTCTCTCTCTCTCTCTCTCTCTCTCTCTCTCTCTTCTCTCTCTCTCTCTCTCTCTCTCTCTTCTCTCTCTCTCTCTCCCCTCTCTCTTTATTTCTTTATTTTTTGTCTTTATTTCATTTTGTTCTCTTGTTTTGCTCTTTATCTATTAACGCTTTCTTCTCTTCCATAATCAAAATGTTTTATTGTGACTTCAGTTTTTGTTTTCTGAACGAGTGATTTTTTTTACCTTTTTCATATATGTGTTCTTATTCTTGGGTGTTGTTTGGTTATTGCGTAAAGTTTTATTGTTTAGTTGTCTTCCAATTTGATGTATCCCTGAAAAGGGCGGGGACTGGATGTAAAAAAGAAGAGTGCTTATCTATTACCCTCGAATAAAATACTTTGCCTTGCCTTGCCTTGCCTTGCTTGCCTTGCCTTGCCTTGCTCTCTCTCTCTCTCTCTCTCTTCTCTCTCTCTTCTCTCTCTCTCTCTCTCTTCTCTCTCTCTCTCTCTCTCTCTCTCTCTCTCTCTCTCTCTCTCTCTCCCTCTCTCTCTCTCTCTCTCTCTCTCTCTCTCTCTCTCTCTCTCTCTCTCTCTCTCTCTCTCTCTCTCTCTCTCTCTCTCTCTCTCCTTCTCTCCCCCCCCTTCTCTTTCTCTCATGAAATAACAAGAGACAAGAGATACGACAGTTTGTCCCTTGTGGACCAAAGCACTCCATTTTATTTTTGGGTTTTAGGAGTAAGAGGAGGACATCGACATAGTTATGTCCCTAACTAACCCGAAACATTAATGTCAAGACAGTTACACTGATTATAATTAAGTAATATTAAATAAATATAACAAATAAATAAAGTTAGAATAGAAAGGAGACAGCTGAGGAGAAGGCTACCCAAACCAAAAAAAATATGTATATATATATAAAAACATTTTCGCAAATATTTTTTACTTTAAAGCAATACTATGAAGAAAAAGAAAGAAAAAAAACTAATTAAAAAAATCTAACAACAAACGAACTTAAAAAAAACAATCAACGACATTATGATTGTAATGCCCAAGACATAATATTTTTCAAATCGTAGTTCAAGACAATGAATTTTTAAAGTCCAAAAGGCGTAAACATATAATTATGTGAGGTGAAAAGAACAAAGAGGGGAAAAAAAACAATCAACCAACCGGTGAAAAGAACAAAGAGGGGAAAAAAAACCAATCAACCAACGGTGAAAAGAACAAAGAGGGGAAAAAAAACCAATCAACCAACCGGTGAAAAGAACAAAGAGGGGGAAAAAAACAATCCACCAACCCACGAACCCATCAAACAAACAAAACAAACACAGCCAGTCCTTATTTAGACGACAAGAATACAATTTCAAATTCAACATGAGAACCAAAGCATCTATGACATGGTTCTTACCCCCAAAATGCCTAAAATGCTGCCACTGAAAGACATTATTCCCTAGAATTTATTTTCATTTATTTTTTTTAATATTTTTTTTATTGAATCTTTGATAAGTCCTTTTCAAAATGACTGAGAGATTGGTACCTGCACTTGTTTATCCTCCACTACTTTTTCCTCAACAAAGCATTTTTTGTCTAATGATAAGTTTAGAATAGTATACTATGTGAAAGTGGAAAGAGAGAGAGAGAGAGAGAGAGAGGAGAGAGAGAGAGAGAGAGAGAGGAGAGAGAGAGAGAGAGAGAGAGAGAGAGAGAGAGAGAGGAGAGAGAGAGAGAGAGAGAGAGAGAGACAGGACAGACAGACAGACAGACAGACAGACAGACAGACAGACAGACAGACAGACAGACAGAGACAGACAGCCAGACAGACAGCCAGCAGCCAGCAGCACAGTCAGACAGACAGACAGACAGAGACAGAGGACAGAGAGAGCATCTTACGTGTTACATCATCATCATCATCATCATCATCACCATCGAAATAGACCAATCAACAAAGTCTTGACAAAACACCCACACAAAATCCTTCTTTTAAACGAAATTATCAATGAAACATTTGCATTGCTATCTGTTTAAATTGTGTGAGGAGACAGAGACAGAGACAGAGAACCGAACTTGAAAGATTTTTCACAAAAAGGCCATTGGCCCATACATAAAAAAAAAAGTTTAAAAAAAGTTAAAGTCTGTCCCGAGCCTAAGGCTCATCAGGCCGGTGCTTATCCCGGTTTCTGTGGCGTTAAGCGACTGAGAGTCATAGACTCCCCCCTGGATAGGACGCCAGTCTATCGCAGGGTTAACCCCAACACAAGGTTGGTACCCCTTTTTACACCTGGGTGGGGTGAGAAAATAGCCGTAAAGTGCCTTTTCCAAGGGCACAACGCCATAGCCGAAAGCTGGGATCGAACCCGCAACCTTTAGATTACGAGTCCAACGCCCTAACCACTAGACTACAGCGGCGGCTTCCATACATAAAAGGGGTTGCCGAATTGCCTAGTATTTGGTGATGGATAAAAATTAAAAAACCCAACAGTAACAACCAAAAAAGAAAAAAACCAACAAAAAAGCCAGTTACAAAAAAAGTGACTTAACGATAACAAAATATAACAGAGACAGAGACAGACAGAGAGAGAGGAGAGAGAGAGAGAGAGAGAGAGAGAGAACTCGAACTCGAACTCGAACTCGAAAACTTTATTCACAAAAAGGCCATTGGCCCATACATGAAGGGGGTTGCCAAACTGCTTTGGTATTTTGTTGTTGGATTAAGACAACAGTAATAACAACAAAAGGACTTATTATACAGCAGCAACATCAGTTACAAAGATATGACTGACGATAATAAAGTATCTCTTATTTTGAAAGCTTTACACAAATATAAAGTGAGGCTGCGCACAACTTCAGGCTGACTTGACGCCATAAGTAAACAGAGTCTAAAAGAATTAGCCTGCCTACTATATTTTACAGGGATGTAACTCTGCCTAACAACCTCTAACACTGGACAACATAACACAAAATGTACTTCTCTTCAGGTGCTTGCTTACATAATGGGCATAGTAACCTAGTGTCATCAACTTTTATATCCTCTGTATCTGAATTTATGAACATTTATATCTGATAACCAAGTCTAAATTTAGACATAATTCTTTTCAAATGAATGTCCATATCAAGTTGAGTAAGGTTTAATATCAGGGAGTACTTATAAATTGTCTATACATTTGATATCTTTCACTGGTTTGTATATGGTCATTCCATTGTTGCCACCTGCAGTCAATCAGTCTTTGCCTGAAAGCGTTTATAAATTCTCTACAATTTCCAACACCTTGATTAAGCCAAGCAAATCCAAAACCGAGTTCACATAAACAGGTACGTATTTGTGTAGCCCAGTTGTTTTTCCCTTTGAGGTCTAGATCATAAAGCATCTTGTAAGACTTAAAAGGTAACCTATTCTCATCCATATATAGAATCTTAATTTCCAGTATCTAATACATCTTAC
>CM060350.1:18141986-18144486 GCA_030674155.1 Stramonita haemastoma | reverse complement strand
CACTCCCAAAAGAAAAGCAAAGCACACTAAGAATTTATATAAATGAATAAACAGTAAACTACACTAACTAAACTTACTACTACTATACTACTACTCTTTTTAAATTTCTACACCTAAACAATTACTAAACACACAACACAAACTAACAAATTAAAGACTACTTAAACTACAACACACTCCAACAACTACTCTCAACAACAAACTACATTACTTACTCCAACAACCCTAAAAAACACAACACCAGGAATGCAAGCATGCATTCATCTTCCATCATCATCATCATTCGAGTCATTCATGCATCCATCATCATCATTTGATTATTATTAATTATTAGTATTAATTATGACTTATGTAGTACTACTACGACAACTACTACTACTACTACTACAACTACACTCTACGAACTACAGACTACTACTACTACTACTACTACTACTACTACTACTACTACTACTACTACTACTAACTATATCCTCCCTCCCATTTCCCCCCATAACTACAATGACCAATCCAAAAATACCCCCGGACCACCAACCCTATGATTCGAGTCCGCCTACTCTTTTGTGAGTTTTATTTTTTTTTCATCATCCATTAACCCCTCAAGGCCCTCCTTCCTAACCACATTTCATTGCGCTCTACCGACTAGAGAGCAACACCATCGTCTTTCCGAACTGAAGGGGGGCCTTGAATTAAGTAAGAAGTATAGTCAGTAGTATGTAAGTAGTATAATTAGTAAAGTAGTAGCATAGCATTACAGTAGCAGCAGCAGTACAGCAGCAGCCTAAGCAGGTAGTAGAAGTAGTAGAATAAGTAGTAAAAAAAAAAAAAAAAAAAAAAGTAGTAAAGTAGTATTAGTGTAGAGTAAGATAGTAGTAAATATAATAATATAATAATAAATAATAATAATAATAATAATTATTAATATTAATATTATTATTAAAATTATATAAATAAAATTATAATTAATTATTATAATTTATATTTTTTTTTTTTATATTATTATTATTATTATTATTAATAATTAGAAGAAGATCAAGAACAAGAACAAAAAGAACAAGACAAACAACAACAAAAACAACAACCAACAACAATATAAAAAAAAAACAAGAAGAACAGAGTGATAAACTGAAACGAGAAAGTTTGACGCTGCAATCCTCGCTTACCATAGGTGTCAGCTTAAACTGCCATTGCATGACTTAACCTAACCTCCCACCAGCCACCACAGGTGTTTTTCTGATGTGCATGTTTTTGTCTGTTGGCCGCCCTAGCCGTCCTCGTTTTGCAAAAGCCTTCATCCTCCACCACCACCCACCACACCACCACCACCACCACCACCACCACCACAACTTACCCACCACCACCAGTCAGTCCCACTTGCTCTGGACAAAACAGCAGACGGTATGGTGTACGTCTATGTCAATAACCAACTTACCTAGAAAGATTTTTAATTTTTTTTCGTCCGAACACACTCTTCAGATCTAGTTCAAAAGCGTTCCAGTTTTAACTTGGAACTATTCTTCTATTCTTCTTTCTTTCTTTCTTTGATTCTTACTTTGTATTTTTATCTTTTCTTTCTTTCTTTCTTTCTTCTTTTTTTTTTATTATTTCTTTTGTCTTTCTTTCTTTCACTTCTTTCTTTCTATCCTCTTCTTATCTCTTTTACTTACTTCTTCATACATTTATACTTTCCTTTCAATTCTTTTCCTCTTTTCTTTTCCGTTTCTTTTTCATTTTTCTCCTCTTTCTTTCTTTCCTTCTTCTTCTATCTTCTTTTCTATCTTCATCTTCTTTCCTTCTTCTTCATCTTCTTCTTTCTTCTTCTTCTTCTTCATCTTCTTCTTCTTCATCTTTTCTTCTTCTTCGTTCTTCCCTCTTCTACTCCCTTCTTCTTCTTCTTCTTCTTCTTCTTCTTCTTCCTTTTCTTCTTCCTCTTCTTCTTCTTCTTCTTCTTCTTTGTTGAATGTTCAGAAAGCAACCGTTACTCAATCATTAAGTGGGTCTGTGGTCTAGAGGTAACGCACCTGCCTAGAAAGCGAAAAGTCCGGGTCGGAGTGTGCCGTGGTTCGAATCCCGTTTGGGCCTTAAACTCTCCCCTATCCATTAGACTATGAGTGGTGGTCTGAGCGCTAGTCTTTCGGGTCAGACGATAAACCGAGGTCCCGTGTGTTACGCATCATTACTTAGCGCACGTAAAAGAACTCACGGCAACAAGAGGGTTTGTCCCTGGCAAAATTATGTAGAAAAAAAAACCCACTCTGATAAGGGAACAAATCCAGTTGCAGACAGGAAAAAGAAAAGCAATAATGGGTAGGCGCTGCACTTGTGGCGACACGCTCTTTCCGGGGAGAGCAGCCCGAAACTCACGCAGGGAAATCTGCTGTGACATAAACTGGCATAGTTAAAAGTTAAAGTCTGTCCCGAGCCTATAGAGGCTCATCAGGCCGGTGCTTATCCCGGTTTCTGTGGCGTTAAGCGACTGAGAGTCATAGACTCCCCCCTG
>CM060350.1:18137548-18139386 GCA_030674155.1 Stramonita haemastoma | reverse complement strand
AGTTGTAATCTTCACTTTGCATTTAAAAAATTTTATCACTTTGCTTTTAAAAATCTATCTTTGCAGTTAAAATGTTTCCTTTGCAGCTAAATCTATTCTTTTCAGTCACAAATCTACTTTTGAGTCAAGAATTCCCTCACAAAATCAATCATTTCCATCAAGAATCTTCGGTCACTAATCTGTTAAGCTGCAGTTACCCACCTACACACTGAATAAAAAATACACCAGTTTGCCGCACGAATCTTCATTTCGAGGTCACAAATTTTTGGGCGGTCACGAATCTCACATTTCGAGGCACGAATTTTTGCGGTCACAAATTATCATTTCGAAGTCACGGATTTTGCATCACTATTTCAAGGCACGAAATTTGCGGTCACAAATTTATCACTTCGAGGTTACGAATTTTGCGGTCACAAATCTCTTATTTCGAGTTCAAATTTTGCGGTAAAATTCTACATTTCGGGTCAGAATTTTTTGCGGTCTAAATGTATCATTTCAAGGTTACAATTTTGCAGTCACGAATTTATATTTCGAGGACAATTCTTATCAGCTTGATGTGCCCAGCCGTAGAGGTTTATCCCACTGTGTCCCGAAAGAAAGTAACATCACCCTTGGGCAGGAGAAATTAAACCAAGACAGTTGTTCTGGGTGCTATGTTAACCCCCCGAATCCTCTTTGTGTGACGTCATCTTAAATATTCACATTTCATTTACAGGAGTATCTTAATGTGTGTGTGGGGGGGGGGGGGGGGGGGGGGGGGCTGTGGGGAGTGTGTCACACACAACAGACCTCCCGGAAAATTAAACATATAATACATGTAACCAATGGGAAAAGTAGTGGAAAAAACAAGTGCACACCACCAACACACAGACATATTTATGTATGTATGTTTAGTATGTATTATGTATGTATTATTATGTATGTATGTATGTAGTATGTAGTATGTAGTATGTATTGTATATCACTCTCCTCACTACTCGCCCAGTCCCAAAGGACGAGGGGGGACATGAGAGAAGACCAACAGAATCTTTTTTCCATGCTTCACGATCCTGTGGGCTATAGGAGGTGTTGCAGGGGTTGGGGGTCCTATTAAAAAGTTAAAGTCTGTCCGACCTAAGGCCATCAGGCCGGTGCTTATCCCGGTTTCTGTGGCGTTTAAGCGACTGAGAGTCATTGACTCCCCCCGGATAGGACGCCATCTGTCCAGGGTTAACCCTCAAACAGGTTGGTCCCCCCTTTTACACTGGGTGGGGTGAGGAAAAAGCCGTAAATTTTGCCTTTTCAAGGGCACAACGCCTAGCCGAAAGCTGGGATGAACCCGCAACCTTTTTAATAACGTTTACAAGCCCTAACACAGACTACACGGAATAAAAATATATAATATATATATTAAATATATTTAAATATAATTATATATATTATATATATTACACCACACCACCACACACAACATAGGGTTGTGTGTTGTATGTAGAGGTATTATGTATGTATGTTTATGTAGTAGTATTAGTATGTATGATGTATGTATGTATTATGAAAATGTATGTTGTATTAATTAATGTATGAATGATAACAGGCAGTCTGTGTTGGCCCTTTTCCCGTGGTTAAGATAACGGTTTAAAGTATTGACTCTTTTCCCCGTGATAAGATAGAAAATATAACTATTGATAGCGTGAGTTCTTGCGGGTGACATTTTAGTTGCAGGGCCGGTAACGTGTACAAGTAAGAGAAGAAAACAATTTTGACTTTCAGGGTGGAAGGGGGGGGGGAGCGGGAAGCCTAGTGGCCAGCGGGAGGGATAGCCTAGCGGTCAAAATTGTGCTTGCAATTTGACGACC
>CM060350.1:18132548-18135048 GCA_030674155.1 Stramonita haemastoma | reverse complement strand
GTGTGTGTGTGTTTAGTGTGTATGTGTGTGTGTGTGTTGTTTTGTGTGTGTGTGTGTTTTGTGTGTGTGGTTGTGTTGGTTGTGTTGTGGTGTGTGTTGTGTGTGTGTGTGTGGAGAGAGAGAGAGAGAGAGAGAGTGTGTGTGTGTATGGTGTGTAAGGTATGTGTGTGTGTGTGTAAGTGTGTAGTGTGTGCGCGCGTGCGTGCGTGCGTGCGTGCGTGCGTGCGTGCTGGTGCGTGCGTGCGTGCGTGCGTGCGTGCGTGCGTGCGTGGTGCGTGCGTGCGTGCGTGCGTGTGTGTGGTAATCGGTGTGACTGTTCAGAGATAACTCGGTAAGTTTAGGTTTTGTTGGGGGGGTGGGGGTGGGGAGGGTGTTTACTTTCGTTCTGTTGGTTTCTGTTTTTCTTTTTTTCTGGTCTTTCATTCTCTTTTTGTCATTTATTCATTCATTCATTCATTCATTCATTCATTCATTCATTCATTCATTCACTCATTCGTTCATACATTTGGTGGATTGGTGGTCCAGAAGTAACGCGCCTGCCTAGAAAGCGGAAAAGTCCAGGTCGGAAGTGTGCGGTGGGCCCGTTCGATGCCCGTTTGGGCCCCCCAAAACTCCCCCCCCCCCCCCCACCCCCACCCCCATCCCCGCACATCAATTTATTTATTCATTCTTTTATATCGAGGTTAATGGAATAAGCACTCGTGTGCTTTTTTTTTTTGCTTTTTTTTTTTTTACATCAAGTCCTCGTGTGGTATGCAGTTGTTGTTTTTTGTAAAATGTGTCATCTGTTCCCACCGGCACACAATGGCCTACTCTTACGAAAGGCAGAACAGGATTTAACGTGCGCGCAGGATGTTCTGCTGTGCGTTAGCACACGGGGCCTCGGTTTATAGTCTCATCCGAAGGACTTTTGGGGAGAGATCGGGAATCGAACCCGGGTCGTCAAATTGCAAGCGCAATGTTCTGACCACTAGGCTGTCCCGTCCACCCTCCCCTCCCCCTCCTCCCCCCCCCCCCCCCCCCCCCCCCCCCCCCCCCCCCCCCCCCCCCCCCCCCCCCCCCCCCCCCCCCCCCTCAGAACATGAGTGGTGGTCTGGGTGCTATACTAGGTATAGATATAGGGCCAAACGGGATTGATTCCTTCTTTCTGCATGGTTTTTCTTTTCCCCTGGCATATTATCTAAGCTTATATATAAATACGCTGTGTTCTAAAAGCCGATTCCTTTCTGAGCGAAGATGGCATTAGCCTACATGTACAGGCTCCTTTGCTCTCCACCATAAAGAGGAGAAAGCTGATGTGGTTTGGTCACACCACAAGACACAACACTCTAGCAAAAACCATCCTACAAGGAACAGTCGAGGGCAAGAGAAGAAGAGGCCGCCAAAAGAAATCATGGGTTGACAACATCAAAGACTGGACCGCCCAACTCCTGCAACACCTCCTACTAGCCACACAGGATCGTGAAGCATGGAAAAAGATCGCTGTTGCGTCTTCTCTCATGTCCCCCCTACGTCCTTTGGGACATGGGACTGAGTGAGTGAGAGTGACAGGCTCCTGCTCTTGTGGGGGACGAGATAGCCTAGTGGTCAGAACATTGCGCTCGCAATTTGACGACCCGGGGTCGATTCCCGGTCGAGGGGATTTTTCCTCTGGAGTTAACTAACATCAATGCTGACTCCACTCTCCCCAAAAGTCCTTCGGATGAGAGACTATAAATCGATGTCCCGTGTGCGAACGCACACAGAACATCTTGCGCACACGTTGAATCCTGTTCCGCTTTCGTAACAGTAGGTCAATGTGTGCCGGTGGGAACAGATGACGAGATTTACAACACGGGGACTGCATGCAAAAAAAAAAAAAGGACATGAGTGCTTATTCCATTATCCTCGATGTAAAAAGAATAAATAACAATAACATAAAATAAATGAACACTTCGTTTTAACTACCACACAGCAGTCCAGTCCACTTTTAACTAGTCTAGATAAGAGCTCTCGACCCCCCTGCTTGACCGATTATCAGAGGGAGATAATCCCCCTCTCGACAGGGCGAGCGGCAAGAGTGCTCTGATCTTTAGAAATGGAAAAAAAAAAAATGGTGAAAAAAAAATAGACTAGAAGAAAAAATTAGAAAGAAGAAAGAGAAGGTAAAAAAGCAACCCAGAAGAAAAGAAAATTGAATTACCATGGCACACATCAGCACACGCTTTATGCTGATGAACAAATTATATATGAGGTCACTGATGTCTCCGCTCCTCTACGACCACAATAGGCTATCATGGGACACCCCTACTTTTTTTTTTTTTTTTTTTTTTTTTTTTTACCTTTATGAATCATATAACATCGAAAGCAGGTTGACTCATGGATCTAGCTATACATGAATAGTTCTAAACACAGCCTACATGTATTCCTTCTGAATTCAAATTCATCCAACAACAACAACAACAGCAACAACATCAGTTTTGTTTTTGGTCACATTTTAGTCCAGCAAAATAAAAAACAA
>CM060350.1:18112548-18120048 GCA_030674155.1 Stramonita haemastoma | reverse complement strand
AACACATTATAGCCACAAGGGATGAATTAAACTGTTAACAGTATAAAGAAAACATTGTTTTTGATCAGCTGGAGCTCCTATCCTCGTAATTGCTTGATACCCAGATGACCAACATGGTTTCCCTTTTTTCATGTCACAACCAAACGATGTAAATCTGTTGCAAAATCCGGCACATTCTTTCACTGACCGAGATTTTCAGGTAGGTACTTCATCTTGACCTTAAATATCTCTGACACATACTTTTTCCCGCCAAAGGAGTATCGCGATGCTATAATTAGAGTTCCAGTCTTTGGTTTCTCCCAGCTTTTTCATGTCACAACCAAACGCAGCATTTGATCAATAATAATATTGATTGATATATCACTTTGATTATATAAATCAATGTAGATAATGTTAACAGAATGCATTGTTTCTAATTTAAGATGGTGTTTATTTTTCCATTTGTGTTTAAATTGCTACACTTGGGTGATTTGTGGTTTTGAAGGGTGTGGTTTCCATGTCACAACCAAACGGTTTCCATGTTACAGCCGTAACAAAAAACGTCTAACTCTAAAATGACAAATTAGTATAAATAATGTTAATAGAATGCATTGTTTCTAATTTAAGATGGTGGGGTTTTTTTTCAATTTGTGTTTAAATTGCTTCACTTCAGTGATTTGTGGGTTTTGAGGGGTGTGGTTTCCATGTCACAACCAAACGGTTTCCATGTCACAACCATAACAGATCACTCTAAAATGACAAATCAATGTAAATAATCATAATAATGTTAATAGAATGTATTGTTCCCAATTCAAGTAGGTTGTTTTTTGGATTTAATTTGTGTTTTCATTGCTACAATTTCAGGTTTTGTGCTTTTGAAGGGTGTGGTTTCCATGTCACAACCAAACGGTTTCCATGTCACAACCGAAACATATTACTTTTATAAGGCATTAATATTAAACAGCTTCCATTCTTATGTAAAGAAAACTGTTTAGTTTAATGGATATCATTCTGTGGTTTAAGTTCAGGATAATCTGGGGGATGCTTGCTGTGGTCATTTGTACAAAAACAAACTTTAAATCTGGGTATACAAAATGTCTTAGGGTGTCATTACAAAAAGCAAAAACATATGCTTTGTCGATGATTGTCATACTTCCAATTGATAGTGTTGTTTTATAGATAAAAAACAAAAGCATTTGTGAGTGGTTTTTGTTTGATATTTTGTGTAAAAAGATGTTTTAATGCTACTTTTGGTTTCCATGTCACAACCGCAACACAGCTAAAAATAGAACTTTTATGCCTCAATTACAAAAAAAACAATTAATGATTCATGATTTTTTCAACAGATTGCACTTTGCAACAGAGTACTCTAATATATGACAAGAAGGCAAAAACTTCCAAGGACATTTATTTTTCAAGGTCTATGTCACAAAAACCTCACATGTTTCTGAGAATAACCCATATATATATTATCCAATCAAAGATGAAAAAAAAAAAAAGATTTTAGTTGCTAAATATATCATCAAGTGAAGTTTTTAATTTACAATAGTGCTGTCAAGGAAACACATTCCTCTTTTTTTCTAGAGTTATCTATGGATAACAGCTTTCAAATTATAAAACACTTCCGAATTATCAGAAGTGTCTCCTACTAAATAATAATACACATAGCCATATACACTAGCTCATACAAGCAAAAGGGCTTGTGCAGGACTCTAGTGTTTGCACAGGCCTGGCACAGTTGCTATAATGTATACACACACAAAATTGCACTTTTTAAAAAAAAAATTTTTAGGATGGCCCAAGGAGGAATGATGACTTGCTGCCACAGTCCCAAAATCAGATAAATTATAAATCTGCTGGGACTTTACAACAATCTCAGATGACACAAAATATTTACACTAGGACATCAAACCTATCCATTCTTCTCTCTCTCTCTCTCTCTCTCTTGGGGATGGATAGCCTAGTGGTCAGAACATTGCGCTGGCAATTTGAAGACCCGGGTTTGATTCCAGTTGAGGAGATTTTTCTCCTGGAGTTAATATAAGTGCTGACTCCACTCTCCCCACAAGCCCTTTCGGATGAGACTTTAAACAGAGGCCCGTGTGCAAATGCATGCAGCACATCTTGTGCCACATGTTAAATCCTGTTCTGCTTGTTGTAAGAGTAGGCAATTGGGTGCCAGTGGGAACAGATGACATTTACAAAACTGCATACACACAGGAATTGGATATAAAAAAGCATGTTTGCTTATCCTGTTATACTCCATATAAAAGAATAAAATAAAAAATATAATAAATAAAATAAATGAGTCAATAATAATACAATGAAGTGTTCTTCCGAAGCTCAGTCATACTCTGAAACCTGAGTCAGCTCTACTGGCTCTAGCTAACAATATAAAATCTGGTGATTAAGTCTAGAGAGTAAAGACCTATCCCATTGTCACAGAAACAGAACTGGAGACAAAGGGCATTTGTAAAGGTTTTTAAATAACTTTGTTAGTACTATGAGAGGTCTTATCAAAACATACTTTGAAGTGTGTGAGAGTGCCTAATGTCTACAATTTGAAATGTTAATGTGTGTGTGTGTGTGTGTGTTATTTTGTATTATTTATTTATTCTTTTATATCGAGGATAATGGAATAAGCACTCATGTACTTTTTTACATCCAGTCCCCTTGTGTATGCAGTTTTGTAAATCTTTTCATCTGTTCCCACTGGCACACAATGGCCTACTCTTACAAAAGCCAGAACAGGATTTAATGTGCACACGTACACAGGGCCTGGGTTTACAGTCTTATCCAAAGGACTTGTGGGGAGAGTGGAGTCAGCACTGATGTTAACTCAAGGGTGAAAATCCCCTCGAATGGGAATGGAACCCAGGTCATCAAATTGCGAGGGTAATATTCTGACCACTAGGCTATCCTGTCCCCCTTGTGGTGTGTGTGTGTGTGTGTGTGTGTGTGTGTGTGTGTGTGTGTGTGTGTGTGTGTGTGTGTGTGTGTGTTAATGATTTGAGTGCAAGACTATGATTTGTCTGCTTTGCAAGACTTAGTGCTCTAAAAATTTCATTTATAGTTAAATTATTACCAAAAGTTCACACATTTTATGACTGTTAAGTATTCTGTTGTTTGCCTTAAGTGTTTACCTCCTCTTGTTCTAACATCTAAATGCACTTTTTTGGTGGTTTTTTTTTTAAAGACCTAGCAATGGTGAATGTAAAGGGGGTGGGAGTGGGGGGACAACTGTAAAATTTCATTAACCATTTAATGAGTGAAATTACATGTTAATTTTAAGAGGAAAACAATGACAGCAAATTCTTGGCACCAGATTATAATTGTACATTACATACACTTATATACAATATAATATATATATATATATATATATATATATATATATATATATATATATATATATAGTGTGTGTGTGTGTGTGTGTGTGTGTGTGTGTGTGTGTGTGTGTTCTTAACAGTATGTGGAGACTAGATGTAAAAAATAACAACAAAAACCCAAGGAACTAAAAGAAAGAAAAAGTACTTTAAAAAAAAAAAGCCAAGCACAACAGTGGTGCTTATCTCATCTTTGAAATAAAGAATTGTGTGTGTGTGTGTGTGTGTGTGTGTGTGTGTGTGTGTGTGTGTGTGTGTGTGTGTGTGTGAGGGGGGGAGAGAGAGAGAGAGAGAGGACAGTGCTGAGTCAGAATCGGTGAAAGGTCAGGTGGGCACAATTTAAATTACTTGACCACGAGGAATGTGCTATAAATAGATGGAACGGAATGGAACTCTCGACAACCACTCTCGGACCTAAACCTCCAAACTTCCAGTGCACATGGATTTTTTTTTTCTTTTTTAAGAGAGGCTGAGGTTATAAATATGGGCTATTTTCCTCGATGTTTGTTTTCCCCCATCCTACACCAGGAATACATAGATGCGCATCGAGTAAACAACAACAAACATCTCACACAGCAGACGAATTTTAAGAATACGGTAAGTACAATCACAACAAAGAAAAATCACTGTACACTCACCAACTGGCACCATTTAATGTTTTGGGTCGGTCTTCATCACACAGCGCAAACTGGAACTAGGCCTAACGAGGGCTGATGAGATCATTCATTGTTTTGGCTGGGATGCGCAACCACATTCCGGCGAAAAGTCAGTCAACTACAAATGGGTGTGCTTGATTAATCCCTTCTAACCAGCATCTTGATTTTTAACTCAACATCTGTATAGTAATATTACGAGATATTTCATCATTGGTAACATGTACACATGCATTGAATGACTCAAATCTGTTTTACAACACTTTTTTTTTAATAGAGAAAGTTATTTTAGGCGAAAAAGTTTTCGCTTCAACGACTGATTTCTCAGTGCTATCACTATCTCATTCAAATTTCAATATCACAGTTGTGGGGCAGAGTGCAATATTCAGAGTGACCTCTTGGGTGTTAAGTTGTGGAACGTGCAACAACAACAACAACAAAAACAACAATCACCACAGTCTGACTTTGAAAGATGATGTCTGAACACCACACCAGTGTGAAAGTATGTATGAATATTGGCTCCAAAAGAAAAAGGCCCTTGGTTAAAGAAAAAAAGCAGAGAGAGAAGAGAGAGAGAGAGAGAGAGAGAGAGAGAGAGAGAGAGAGAGAGAGAGAGAGAGAGGAGGAGAGGAGGGAGAGAGAGGAGAGAGAGAGAGAGAGAGAGAGAGAGAGAGAGAGAGAGAGAGAGAGAGAGAGATTTTTTTATATTATTCTTTTATATCAAGGATAATAGAATAAGTACTCATGTGCTTTTTTTCATCTAGTCCCCGTGTGTATGCAGTTGTGTAAATATTGTCATCTGTTCCCACCGGCACACAATGGCCTTCTCTTACGAAAAGCGGAACAGGACTCGAACCCGGGTCGTCAAATTGCCAGCACAATGTTCTGACCACTAGGCTATCCGTACCCGTGTGTGTGTGTGTGTGTGTGTGTGTGTGTGTGTGTGTGTGTGTGTGTGTGTGTGTGTGTGTGTGTGTGTGTGTGTGTGTGTGTGTGTGTGTTTTATTATTTTTTTTTATTATTTTTTTTTTTATATTCTTTTATATCGAGGATAACAGAATAAGCAATCATGTGCTTTTTTTCATCCGGTCCCCGTGTGCATGCAGTTTTTGTAAATATTGTCATCTGTTCCCACCGGCACACGATGGCCTACTCTTACGAAAAGCGGAACAGTGTGTGTGTGTGTGTGTGTGTGTGTGTGTGTGTGTGTGTGTGTGTGTGTGTGTGTGTGTGTGTGTGTGTGTGTGTGTGTGGATTTTTTAAAATTCTATTTTGTTCGAGGATAATGGAATAAGCACTCATGTGCATTCTTACACCCAGTCTCCAGGTGTATGCAGTTTTGTCATCCGTTCCCACCAGTACACAATGGCCTACTCTTTCGAAAAGCGCAAGATGTTCTGCGTGCGTTTGCACGCAGGACCTCGGTTTATAGTCTCATACTGCTAGTGCTGTTTTTGTGTAGATATCTATTATCTATTAATTAAGCCAAATTATTATACAGACTCAACCTAAAACACCTTTTTCCGAATGCCCGCTATAAACGCCGATTGTCGAATCCTAAACAATCAAGCGCACTTATACATCTTTAGAGTAGAGTCCCTTAGGCCTGGAACCTAACAGGAAGACAACGCGGGAGGAAAAAAAACAATAATTGGGTTTGCGTTGTCAACATCATCCCAGATCTTTCAAACCAAATCAGAACACAGTTTATTTCAGGGAGAAACCACCAGACAACAATGCCACGCGGAGCTGCAGGATCGAGCAGCAGCAGCAGCAGTTTTCGTGGTGCCGAGCAATCGCTGCATATTATGCGGCAGGTGAAGTCCTATTTCAATGTGGGGATGGACCATGTTTTGGAGGTAGCAGCAGACATGGCCGAATATGGGAAAGGTAAGAGATTTTTTAAATTCTTTTATATCGAGGATAACGGAATAAGCACTCTTGTGCTTTTTTACATCCAGTCCCCGTGTGTGTGCAGTTTTGTAAATGTCATCTGTTCCCACCGGCACACGATGGCCTACTCTTACGAAAAGCGGAACAGGATTTAGAGGAAATTAAGACTCATAGTTTCCCCCAAGTCTTTGTTTACTGTAAAGGATAAGGTGGTCAGAGGTTTTTTTATCGTGGAAGTTTTTTTTTAGGTTAGTTCCCAACCATCCAAGGGTTGTTGTGATGTTAGTTTGTTGTGTATACTATATTATTATTATTATGATTATTAATTCATTCATTTTTTATTTTTTACTTGTTACCAATGGATACTTTTTCAAGTGAATTGACAGGTAGGGGCTAGTAGGCTATCAGGAACAGAAACACCTCCTTTGACTATTTTGGCATTTGACAAACTACTGGCATAATTTTTCTCCTGAAGTTAACATCAGTGCTGACTCCACTCTCCCTCAAAGTCCTTCGGATGAGACTTTAAACCGAGGCCCCGTGTGCGAACGCACGCAGAACATCTTGCGCACACGTTAAATCCTGTTCCGCTTTTCGTAAGAGTAGGCCATCGTGTGCCGGTGGGAACATACAAAACTGCATACACACGGGGACCAGATGAAAAAAAGCACATGATTGCTTATTCTGTTATCCTCGATATAGAAGAATATTTAAATAAATAAAAACACACACACACACACACACACACACACACACACACACACACACACACACACACACACTTTGGCAGACAGGCAGACACTGAGACAGACAGACACTGAGACAGACACTGAGACAGACAGACAGACACTGAGACAGACAGACACTGAGACAGACAGACAGACACTGAGACAGACAGGCAGACGTATATATATATATATATATATATGTATGTATGTATTTATGTATGTGTGTGTGTATGTATGTATGTATGTATGTATATGTATATATTATATATATGTATCATGTATGTATGCATGCATGTATGCATATAACATGTAATGATATATTTCATTTTCAGGGGACGAAGGGCAGTCCCGGCAGCTGAGTCAGATCATGCTGAACTATCTGCAGATGGAGCGAGACGTGGAGAGCTTCATGTCCGCTGCCAACAACATCATTGCCCAGGTAATCTTCCAGTAATCTGCCCAGGTTCTTCTCTCGTTCGCTTTACACTGTCAGACGTGTCTGGGAAAAATAATGGCATACATGTCCTTTCCAACTCCTCTTGTGGGCCGTACAGCTTGGTCTGTAGGGTTATTACCGTCAGCCACACATCGTAATGGTTGAATCATGTTATTCACTTATTGTTAGGCTGTTTATTTTATTTATTTATTTTTTAAAATTTTATTCACTTATTGTTCAGTTGTGCCACTTTTGTCATTGAAAACTTGTATTATATATTATTGTGATTTTTTTTTTATTGTTTTATTTTTGTTTTATGTTATTCTTTTATATCAAGGATAATGCAATTCTCCTGGAGTTAACATCAGTGCTGACTCTACACTCCCCAAACAAAAGTCCTTTGGATGAGACTATAAACCAAGGTC
>CM060350.1:18095048-18107548 GCA_030674155.1 Stramonita haemastoma | reverse complement strand
ACAAACCCATCACCTCTCGAGACCTGGAGGAGAACAAGCAGATGAAGCGCTACATCCACAGCAAGAAGAAACGACACCCCCACCCCCCCTCCTCCTCCTCTGCTGCTTCTGGTGGTGCTGCTTCCACCATCTCCATCGCCTCCACTTCCGCTGGTAAGTTCCACCATTGTTGAAAGGTAAAGGGTGAAGGTAAAGGTGTACCATAACTTGTGTGGTTGTAGGGGAGTGAGGCTTCAGAGACCTCAGCTTCTCTAGGGGCCAGTATATTGGAGGGTGGCACCTATCTCCTCTCCTTCGCTGCTTTTACCTTCCCTGACCCTAAAGAGGGCATTGTATATATGTGACGCTCCTCCACATAAGGAGTCGCATTGCACCTTAGGTCAATTTTTAGTTTTTTAAAATGGTATTAATCTGTAATAAAATGGCTATACAGTCAAAAAAAAAAAAAACCAGATTAAAAATCGGACAGTTCTGTCAAAAGTTCTTACAATTTGAAATGATAAACTACAGGAAATGACAAAATGAGAAATTGACGAGTTAAGCGTCCTAACAGGTAGTCAGAATGAAGACTTGGGTATTTGTAAAACACGTTTAATAAAGGCAAAAGGAAGCGAAATTATACCTTCATATTTCACCACAAGGTAGAATAATGGCTACAGTTTTATAATCAATCAAAATCTCAAAATCGACAACTTGACCCCCACCTGCCTTTAATGGCTACTAGTGGAAAAGTGGATCAGGTGCTAAGCAACTCATTTCGTGGTGGAGCGTCTCATATATATAGATATATATATATATGTATATATATTTATTATATGTATTTATTGATCAACGGTCACTTTTTACAAGTTTCTGTGAAACTGTGACAAAATCGTCTGCTGGACATGAGATTAGCTCCCTTGATAGCAGCCAATATTTATTGTATTGTATGTTGTGAAAAATTGTTTGCTAGACATAGGATTAGCTCCCTTGATAGCAGCCAATATTGTATGTTGTGAAAAATCGTCTGCTAGACATGGAATTAGCTCCCTTGATAGCAGCCAATATTGTATGACACGAGATCAGCTCCCTTGATAGCAGCCAATGTCGTATTGTATGTCGTGACAAAATCGTCTGCTAGACATGAGTAGCTCTCTTGATAGCAGCCAATATTGTGTTGTATGTTGTGATATTATTTTGGTTTTGTAAATATTGTCATCTGTTCCCATCGGCACACAATAGCCTACTCTTACGAAAAGCGGAACAGGATTTAACATGTGCGCAAGATGTTCTGCGTGCGTTCGCAAACGGGCCTCGGTTTACAGTCTCATTCGAAAGACTTTTGGGGAGAGTGGAGTCAGCACTGATGCTAACTCCAGGGGAAAAATCCCCTCGACTGGGAATCAAACTCGGTTCATCAAATTGCGAGCGCAATGTTCTGACCACTAGGCTATATCCTTTCCCATTGAAAACTGTGAATACTTTTGTTCCCCCCCCCCCTAAATAAATAAATGGAAAGTACAGATGCACACATAATGTTGAGAACTGTGAATGTTTTGGTTGCAGACGGCCTTTAGGCAGACTATTCACGGAGCTCATGGCGTGGCAATTCAAGAAGTGAGGTTGGCAGTCATCGTCGTTCTTTAACAAACAAGAGAACCATTTTCTTCATCTGTCCCTGCATCCCCCTCCCTCTCCCAGTCCTCGACGCATCGCCATCATCAACACTGTGTCACCATTATCATCATCTTCCATCATCATCATCGTCGTCGTCGTCATCAGTTCCATGACAGTGATGTGGATGTGACTGAAGAAGAAGAAGAAGGAGAAGAAGAAGAAGAAGAAGGAGGAGGAGAAGGAGAAGAAGAAGGAGGATGAAGAAGGAGGAGAAGGAGAAGAAGAAGTAGGAGAAGAAGAAGGAGGCAGCATTGTTCACCAGGCTTTTCTCTTCCGTCAGTGTGTGTGTCCTCAGGAGATTCATCAACACAGGGCAGCCCTGTCCTGTCCTTGATATTAAATGTGCGTTTGTGTGTGTTAAGGGGTGTGTGTGTGTGTATGTAGGGTGGGTGTGTGTGTGTGTGTAGGGTGGGCGTTGTGTGTGTGTGTGAGATATTTTGTAATTGTGTAGAGAGGGAATGGTGTGTGTGTGTGTGATTTTGTCGTATTGTTGAGAGGTGGGTGTGAGTGAGTGAGTGAGTGAGTGAGTGAGTGTGTGTGTGTGTGTGTGTGTGTGTGTGTGTGTGTGTGTGTGTGTGTTTCAATGTATAGACATTGGTGTGTGTGTACATGTGTGTGCGTGTGTATATATGTGTGTGTGTGTACACATGTGTGTGTGGATTTGAATGTATAGTGATAGATGGGTGTTGGGCTGAAAGTAAAAAGGTATTAGAATGTCCGTCAACATGCTTTGTTAAGGAGTTATATGGCAAATGACAATGTGTGTGTGTGCGTGCCTGTATGTGTGTGTGCGTGTGCCTGTATGTGTGTGTGCGTGTGTGTGTGTATGCCTGTGAGGGTGTGTGTGTGCGTGCATGTGTGCCCATGCATGTGCGTGGGGGTGTGCATGTGGATGTATGTATCATATTATAGCTTCATGCAGTGGAGAGACATTTTTCATATATAAGTTGACAAGAAAGGTTGTGGTTTATATGGTGGACCACTGTTGTTAATCTGTCTGTTATGTATATTGAATTAATAATACCCAATCTTTTAAAAAAAATAAAGAATTTATGTATATTGATTGAATAAATAGACCCAATTTTTAAAATGGAATTTGTGTTCATTTGTGTAGTAGTAGTGTTTGTCCTTTTTCTTTCTCTTTCACTGGTTTTGAACGCATTCCTAAAGATCTCCTCTATGGCAAACTTGCCTCCAGCAAGAGAAGCATTGGCTGCCCCCAACTGCGCTACAAAGACGTCTGCAAGCGTGACATGAAAGCCCTGGACATCAACACATCAGGAACCGAAACTCTTAACATCACTAACGATTCACGTAACAAGTCGAAAGTGGAAGGGTGCTACATCAGCTCAAACACACAGTGATGACCATAATCATCTAGAAAGATCTCGCTCGTTATAGTTATCAGTATTGTTCTCAGAAAATGAAAAATTATTCCATCTCAATTGTTGTCTCCCTTAGAAGAATGCTAGCATTTAGCTTCTATTTTCGGTGGCAGACGACATTTATTCAGGAGGCAGGCTACATGGTGAAGTTGTAGTATTGCAGTCACATTAAGTATGATTATTATCTGGTAACATCGTTTTGTAATACAGTAGTCTCATCCAAAGGACTTCAAGAGGGGGGGAGGGGGGGTGTGAACTTGGCAGGTGTTACTCCAGAGAGAAAATTACCTTGAACAAGTTTTGAACCCAGGCTGTCAGATAGCATGAACAATACTTTAACCACCAGACTATCCCGTCCCCCCATATGTGCAAGTATGTGCGTGTGTGTGTGTGTGTGTGCATTCATGCACATGTGTGAAAGCAGAAAAGGGGGGAGGGGGTCAAGTATGTGAAGCAGACAGACATGGAAACAGTGAGAAAAGCACATTAGAAGGCAAAAAGACAGACTTGCTGTTGCACACACACACACACATACTCAGAGACACACACAGACACAGACATACTCAAAGACACACAGTGAAAAGTAGAACATCATCAACATTTATTCACTCACATTTGCACAAACTCTGTCATAAGCTATAGTCAAAGCAAACCTGCCTTGATATATGTATGTTGTTTTTTTTATCTACCACTCTTCATCTGTATAGTTCCACTACATAGTGCATCGTCTTGTTACATTTTTCCCCCAGCATGAAAATTTTTTACTTTTGAAAAAAAGTCTGAATTTCCAGTCCTGTTCTGCATTTTGTTTCCTTTTGAAAACTTTTTTTTTTTTAAACGAAAATTACCCATGGCATGAACTGAAAAACAAACTTTATCATTCCATAAAGACTAGTACTTTTTTAAAAAAATTGTACACATGACAAACTCCAAAGAGTTTGATCAACATCTTTCCAAACCTACCCCCCCTCCAAAAAAAAAAACCAATACCCCCCCAAAAAAAACCCTACCCACAAATCAGTTACTATCTATCACACATTTGAGGCCTAACTGCTTTTTCCATTCATCTTCGAATATCACAAAAACCTTCTACCAACAAGATATTTTTTTTCTTCTTCAAAACTGACTTAAAATTCCTTCAAAGAAAAAGATTTCCCCCGGTACTTTTTCATGCAGACGAAGACTTCATGCATTCCAAGAGCTACAAAACTTCTGGGAACTACCATGGCCTAGCAAAACTGAGTTTTCCCCCCTGACTGACAGACAGATGGACGATCCCCTAAACGTCTAAAAACTAGAACGGACAGGAATCACTTCTTGTCCCACTCCTGCCTCTCCTGACGTTCCTTCTCCACTTCCTGCACCAGAGGCATCAGGTAACGGACATCCTGCAACACCACAAAGACAACACGATGCATAATAAAAGAATTTTTTTTTTTTTTTTTTAAAGGGGGAAACCGTCACTTACACAAAAATCTCACCACTTGTGAACCTCCAAGCTCTAGCCCAGAAACAAAACTAAATAACAAAAAAAAAACCAATAAGAAAGCAATGTATTCAGAACATCATATTAAGGTAACAATGTCTTGACTCTCAAGTTTCCATACACAAAAACACAAGTGTCCTGCATCCAGGATATCAACCAAAGCCGACAGATGCTGTAGATTTTATTTTATTTATTTTATTCTTTTATATCAAGGATAATGGGATAAGCACTCCTGTGCTCTGTTACATCCAGTCCCCGTGTCTATGCAGTTTTGTAAATGTCGTCTGTTCCCATCGGCACACGATGGCCTACTCTTACGAAAAGCGGAGCAGGATTTAACGTGTGTGCAAGATGTCCTGCGTGCGTTCACACACAGGGCTTCGGTTTACAGTCTCATCTGAAGGATTTAGGGGGAGAGTGGAGTAAACACTGATGTTAACTCCTGGAGAAAAATCTCTTTGAACGGAAAAGAAAACATATATATTTGCAACAATATAAAAAACAAATGTATTGAAAAACAATAAGCAAAAGGTGTATTCAAAACAATAAGAGGAGGAGGGTGGCAGGATGGTTAAGACATTCGCCTGCCAACAAAGTAAACCGCAAGGTTCTGGGTTCGATTCCCAGCCTCGCCCTTTCTTCCCAGTTTGATAAAAAACATCAAACTGAATGTCCAAGTCCTTTGGATGAAACTATCAACCGAGGCCCTGAGTGAGAATGTAAGCAGAATATCTTGTGCACACGTTAAAAACCTTTTCCGCCTTTCGGAAGAGTAGGCCATTGTGCCGGTGGGAACAGATGACAAGATTTACAAAACTGCATACACACGGGGACTGGATGTAAAAAAGCACATGAGTGCTTATTCCATTACCCTCAATGTAAAAGAATATTAAAAAAATTAAAAGAATTTTAAAAAAAAAAGGGGGGGGGGGGGGGGGGAAGAAACATTCACTTACACAAAAATCTCACCATTGGTGAACCTCAGAGCTCTAGCCCAGACACAAAACCAAACAGAAAAAAAACCCAATAAGAAAGCAATGTATTCAGAACAATAAGATAACGATGTCTTGACTCTCAGTTTCCATACACAAAAACACAGTGTCCTGCATCCAGGATATTAATGTACCACACAGGACCTCGGTTTATCGGCTTATCTGAAAGACTAGCACCCAGATCACCACTCACGGTCTAGTCGATGGGGGAAAAGTTTTTGGCCCAAACCAGATTGGAACCACCACACACTAGTTTGAACCCAGACTTTTCACTTTCTAGGCAAGTGCGTTACCTCTAGACCACCAGAATCAGAATCAGAATCAGAAATTATTTATTGCCATTAAAGTCACATGGACTTATTGACACATCAAAATAAACTCAACATATTCATCAATACAACATACTATTCACTGGTCAGCATGACTGAAATGAAACAATCCACCATGTTCATGAGGTAGTAATGAATGCCAAAACGCTGTTGACTTGTTGTGTTAGTTAGTAAGCCACCGTACAGTATGTGCAACCAAACTCACTGTTGCTGAACCTCAGAGCACAATGGAAAAAAAAAAGGAAAATGAGAGAAATGAGGGGTTTTTTTTTTTGGTTTTGTTTTTATTTATTTATTTTCTTATTTTTTCATATTTTTTTTTTCTATTTTTTCTTATTTTTTTGTGTGGAGAGAAATGAGTTTAATTCAGAAGAAACAGTCTACCACACCTCAAATTAAAAAAAAACAAAACATGACTGAAACGGAACTGAAAACTGGCGAACACCCACATCCCACGATCCTAAACCAAACTCACCCCACCCCACCCCACCCACCTCTTCCATTTTGGTCCACTTAAGAAGAAACAGTCTAACATGCCTCAAATTAAAAAAAAAAAACATGACTGAAACGGAACTGAAAACTGGCGAACACCCACACATCCCACGATCCTAAACCAAAACAAACCCCACCCCACCCACCTCTTCCATTTTGGTCCACTTAAATTAAGAAGAAACAGTCTAACATGCCTCAAAATTTTCAAAAAAACACGACTGGAACGGAACTGAAAACTGGCGAACACCCACACATCCCACGATCCTAAACCCACCCCATCGCACCCCACCCCACCCACCTCTTCCATCTTGGTCCATTCCTCTTTGGGAAGAATCTCCTTGCGGTTGGACAGGTACATAGCTCTGGAGATGCGAAACTGACGGGCGTCGTATGTGTCGGCAGGGAGACGGCGAATGGCTTCCTTCACGTCCGGCGATTCGTAGAGGCAGTCATCACGCATCAAACCTGTCAGCCGTCGCGTAATGATGAGTTGTGTTATTTGATTTTCGATGCGACTGTGTGTCTGTAGCTTTTTTCAATTTAACGTCTCTTCACTCATAGTGATAGTAGACGAGAAACAAAAGTAAAATAAATTGTGTCACTTGTGTGCGTGAGTGTGTATGTGCGAGTGTGTGGGTATGTTTGTCAGTGTACGTGCCTGCATGTGGATATGAGCAAGTATGTGTGAGCGTGCGTGTGAGAACTCATTTATATGTGTGTGTGTGTGTGTGTGTGTGTGTGTGTGTGTGTGTGTGTGTAGTGTGTGTGTGTGTGTGTGTGTGTGTGTGTGTGTGTGTGTGTGTGTGTGTGTGTGTGTGTGTGTGTGTGTGTGTGTGTGTCTGTCTGTCTGTCTGTCTGTCTGTCTGTCTGTCTGTCTGTCTCCATGCATGCAAGTATGCATCTAGGTTTGGGTTTGGTAACTAAGGTGCGTGTGTGCGTGCATGTGTGTAAGTGTGTGTGTGAGCACGTCAGTTTATCTATTTATTTATTTATTCTTTTATATAGAGGATAATTGTATAAGCACTCATGTGCATTTTCTCATCCAGTCCCCATGCGTATGCAGTTTTGTAAATCTTGTCATCTGTTCCCACCGGCACACAATGGCCTACTCTTACGAAAAGCGGAACAGGATTTAACATGTGCGCAAGATGTACAGTGTGTGTGTGTGTGTGTCACTGTGTGTGCGCGTGTGTCATTGTGTGTGTGTGTGTGTGTGTGTGTGTGTGTGTGTGTGTGTGTGTGTGTGTGTGTGTGTGTGTGTGTGTGTGTGGTCACTGTGTGTGTGTGTGTGTGAGTGGTTTGTGTGTGTGTGAGAGAGAGAGAGAGAGCAAGATAGGGTAAAACTCAGAGCTACAGAAAAAGAGAACAAACAGAATGCATGCGAGAAAAATGTATGAAAACATGAGAGACAAAGCATGGGATGACAAGGGTGTATCACTACATCACAGACAAAAAAAGTATTTAAGGTAAAGGTGTCCCATAACCTATGTGGTCATAGGGGAGCAAGGCATCTGAGACCTCAGCTTCTCCAGGGGCCAGCATATTGAGGGCGACACCCATCTCCTCTCCATCGCTGCTTTATGCTTTACCTTCCCTGTCCCTAAAGAGGGCAGGTACCCATTTATAGCTGGGTGAGCTGGGAGACTGAACAGAAACCAAGGCGTGCAAATGGTCACCCATCCACTTGGTAACCACGCTCGATGCTGCTTAACCTTAGCTTGGGGAAACTAAGTGCTCTGACCACTGAGCTGTCCCGTCCATGTGCGTGGAGAGAAAGTTTAATCTGTGTTATGTGTCAGTATGTATTTATCTGAAAATTTTTATCATGTATTGTTTTTCTGCTCGTGACAGGCTACATAATTCTGGCCTTTGTTCAAGTTAACTATTCTGTATTTCTCAACCATTTTTTCCCTTCTTCCTCACAGCTGTCAGTTTCCCCTGCTTTTAGCTGCTCTCAGCTGCTATCGGATCCATTCCATCCGACCCCAGTCCAGTTGGGGCCAGCAGACTGCTAATTAAAGCAGGAACTGACCACACTTGCTCACCCCACCCAGGTGTACCAACCTTGTGTTGGGGGTTAACCCTGCGATAGACTGGCGTCCTATCCAGGGGGGAGTCTATGACTCTCAGTCGCTTAACGCCACAGAAACCAGGATAAGCACCGGCCTGATGAGCCTTATGGCTCGGGACAGACTTTAACTTTTTAACCAGTCCAGATGGGGCCAGCAGACTGCTAACTAAAGCAGGAACTGACCACACTTGCTCACCCCACCCAGGTGTACCAACCTTGTGTTGGGGGTTAACCCTGCGATAGACTGGCGTCCTATCCAGGGGGGAGTCTATGACTCTCAGTCGCTTAACGCCACAGAAACCGGGTTAAGCACCGGCCTGATGAGCCTTAGGCTCGGGACAGACTTTTCACTCTGACCACACTTGAACAAGGCAGAAGAAAGGGGCATGCTATATTTAGCACACTTAAACTGAGTGATGTTGGATTTGCAGGCTGTGTCCTTTACTACTTTTTGTTTTTCTTCTTTTTTAAATCCATGACTTACCAAGCTGTGGGAAGTAAGACTTGTAGTAAGCCCATCGCTGCAGGGCACGCTTCCAGGCGGGAACTGTAACAAATCATCATCATCATCATCATCATCATTATCAATCATCATCATCATCATCATCATCATCATCATCATCATCATCATCATCAATATCATTATCAATTATTGCCATCATCTCTATCATCAGCACTGTTAAGTGTGTGTTGTTTCTTCTGTATACTTTAACTAGTTTAACTTTAAGAGTTTGTTTTTTTTTACAGGCAAATATGTCAAGATACACTACAAAGTGTATGCAAAACAAAGACCAGACAACAGATCTGGAAAAAGAAGGTACTGACTATTGTGAGAAAGAAAGATATTGTAGCAGACGACTTTTGAGTTCCATTGACTCCTCCGAAGTCGACGTTCTTCAAGAACTGAAGAGGTCAGTCGATTCAGCGATTATGAAGCAAAATCAAAGATCATATTCAAACTGCAAAGTCATAGGATTAAAAAATATAGGATTATGATTAAATAAGATTTTAAACCGGTGCCAGTTTCACCCATCGCTTGCAACAAATACCGTTTGTAATGTACTGACCTTCAGTGACAACTCTCCGTGCGGCCATGTTGGTTTGTGTAACTAGCACATGGAAGAATCTTTTAACCGAAATAGCCCACCCCAGATAGGCCTCGAACAAGAGAGGTAACTTCTGTTTCTCCACCAAGCAAAGTGTATGGAACGCAGCCAATGCATACTAGGCCTATGCGCCGTCACCTATCATCAGTTTGATATATAAACTACAGGCAGAGAAAAACAAGTTTGAAAAAACAACAACAAAGAAACAATGTAAATATTTTTCAAGGTCCCGCAACAACAAAGTTTAGAATCAACATAATCATACTAAGCGTGATTAAGACGTTCTTTGTTCTGTGCTTTCTTTTCGTTTGTTTTTGTTTGTTTTATTTTTGTTTTATTTTGAATTATCTTGTTGTTTTTGTTGTTGTTGTTGTTGTTGTTGCTCTTCTTCTTCTTCTTCTTCTTCTTCTTCTTCTTCTTCTTCTTCTTCTTCTTCTTCTTCTTCTTCTTCTTCTTCCTCCTCCTCCTCCTCCTCCTCCTCCACCTCCTCCTCCTCCTCACACCCCCTCCTCCTCCTCCTCCTCTTGCTCTTCATCGACGACGTCGTCGTCGTCATCATCATCATCAACAACATCGTCATCACGACAGTTCCCACGTTTTTGCGATGAGTTTTTTTTTTTTTTTTTTTTTTTTTAATGCTAAATGGATAGAGTGCACAGAACTGCAATCATTCATCTCCACTGAAATATTGTAGCTGTGGTGTACCAACCTAGTGAGTCTGTCTGTCTGTTTATCTGTCTCTGTCTGTTTTTTTCTGTCTCTGTTTTCCTTTGTCTGTCTGTTCGTGGACCACTTTCGTCAACATGTTGAAAGAAAGACCATCACAATTTTGCCCCTGATATCTATCTATCTATCTATCTATCTATCTATCTATCTATCTATCTATCTATCTATCTATCTATCTATCTATCTATCTATCTCTCTCTCTCTCTCTCTCTCTCTCTATATATATATATATAGTAGGCACCCATCAGTCTTTGAAGACTATGGAGTTGCGCTCTAGTCTTTAGAGCGCAAAGCCTGGGTAAGTAAGTATGGAGGGCAAGCTGTTACCCATGCAGCAGACCCCCCCTCTCCACGCCACTGGAATGATCCATTGGGAAGGCAATGACCGATACGAATTGTTCCAGTACCGTCCCAGGAGCCACCAGAACGTTGCCATATACAACCCCGAGTCGCCCTGGGACTCCAACTCCCCGAGTTTTCCTCAGGGATGGTGTCTAAACACGACACCTGTGTGCATGCTGGTTTTTAATAATTTTGTCATCTGCTCCTACCGGTACACGATGCCCTGCTCTTCCGAAAGGCGGAACGGGGTTTTAACGTGTACGCAAGATGTTCTGCGTGCGTTCGCACACGGGGCCTCGGTTTATAGTCTCATCCGAATGACTTTATATATATTATAGTTGTTGTTATTTGACAACCTAATATCCATCAATCATCTCACAAGTGTGCGATATTTACTTTCACCTTTTATTTATTATTTTATTCTTTTATATCGAGGATAATGGAAAAAGCATGCATGCGCCTTTTTTTTACATCTAGTCCCCGTGTGTATGCAGTTTTGTAAATCTTGTCATCTGTTCCCACCGGCACACAATGGCCTACTCTTACGAAAAGCGGAATAGGATTTAACGTGCGTATCGCACACAGGGCCTCGGTTTATAGTCTTATCAGAAGGACTCCTGGGGAGAGTGGAGTCTGCACTGATGTTAACTCCAGGGGGAAAATCCCGTCGAACGGGAATCGAATCCGGGTTGTCAAATTGCAAGCGCAATGTTATTTTATTTTATTTTATTTATTCTTTTATATCGAGGATAACAGAATAAGCAATCATGTGCTTCTTTTCATCCGGTCCCCGTGTGTATGCAGTTTTGTAAAAGTCATCTGCTCCCACCGGCACATGGTGGCCTACTCTTACGAAAAGTGGAACAGGATTTAACGTGTGCGCAAGATATTCTGCGTGCGTTCACACACAGGGCCTCGGTTTATAGTCTCATCCGAAGGACTTTGGGGGAGAGTAGAGTCAACACTGATGTTAACTCCAGGAGAAAAATCTCCTCGAACGGGAATCGAACCGGGGTCGTCAAATTGCCAGCGCAATGTTCTGACCACTAGGCTATCCGTATCCCGCCACCCATCTCGTAGTCTGGTCGACCATACTATACTGAGCACCACTGAAGATTTTGCATCCAGCTTCTTCCATTCCTCGCGGTTCTCAGCTCTCCATGGTATGCTTTGCACTTGCTCATTGGTTATGTGATCTCTGCAGGAGATACCAAGAAGTTTGTGAAAGCACCTCATCTCACAAACTAATTGATATGATCAATCAATTACCTCACAATATACTGGGTGACGCCTCCCGTGGGGAATGCTGGGGGCCCTTTCAGTAGGCTATAAATAGCATCCCTCCTCTGAAGTCGGAGTATGGCTGCCTATAATTATGGTGAGGCACTTAATTTAACAGTCATACGTGCAAATTTCTCAATTCAGTGTGCAGTTACAATCTCACAGTGATTCCCAGGTGGGATGAGTGAGTGAGTGGCTGTGTTGCGTTTCAGCAATATCTCATATCCTTATCCTGATCGACTGCTTATCAGTCAAAATTAGTTTATGGACTTAATTTATTGCAGCAAACATGTTTTACACATGAGCGCACAACAAACCCACTCTATCTCTGTCCCAGGGGACAGATGACAAGATTTACAAAACTGCATACGCACAGGGACTGGATGCAAAAAAGCACATGAGTGCTTATTCCATTATCCTCGGTATAAAAGAATGAATAAATATAAAAGAATGAAAAAATAAATAAAATGAAGACAAATATCCCTTATCTTATAACGAAAAGATCCCCGACTTTCGCTTTTGACGCTGACCCCTGGGTCACCAACTTGAAACCAAGGACGCATGCGCTCAGTACTGCGCATGCTCAGACGGCGGAAGTAACAAGAGAAATGTCGCCAGCGACGAGATGAGTCAA
>CM060350.1:18085048-18090048 GCA_030674155.1 Stramonita haemastoma | reverse complement strand
TCCTGTAATTTATGTCAGCGTTCGGTGGGTTACAGAAACATTCAAACATGAACACACCCAGCATACATAGATTATGAAGTCAGAATACGACTACTTTCATGGTGGGCAAAAATTGTCTTATGTGTAAATTATATGTTCTTATGTACACAAAATGTCACAATTGGTGAACTTCAGAGTTCTACTTGTCTAACCAAGAAATATATATCCCCCCCTCCCTCCCAAATATCCCCCCCCCCCCCCCCACAGTAACTGAATAACCTGATGCTGCATGCACTGGTGTCAAAATAGTTTTGAAACCTAGACTTGCACTGTCTACTTTTCCCTCAGGCTACACATTTTGAAGAATGATATTTGAAACAACTGCGGTAATAAAACGAATGGAGAATAATGGAAAAGTCAATGGGGACTGTGTGAGACACCGCTTTATGTGAAAACAAATTTAACAATAAACACCATCTGTTACTTACCTGGCATTGCTGTGTGTTGTGTTTAGTTGAATCAGCTGGCTTGTTTTCCTGGTTGAAAACTGTACAATTGATTGGAGCGAAGAGTTTGTATTGGATTGTGACGTGGGAGGCAGCGAAACTAAAAAGTTTTAATAACTCTGCTTGTAATTGACATGAAGGTGATCGGTGTGGGTTGCAGATGAGTTTGCATAAATGATAAATTTCCAAATATTGGATGTGAAAGGATCAGACCTGTTAGAGGGATGGTGGTAAGAGTGTTATGTACAAGATTTGATGGTTCTGGATTGATCCCAGGTGTTAGGTATCACTATCCCCGAAGTTGGAATGTGGGTACCTTCATGGTAGGGGGGGAAAAGTGGGTGCAAATGAAATATGGTAAACCTTGGGGCTCAAGCTGAAGAATGGTAAATTTAAACCAAAAAGGTACCATTGAGATGCCTGTTCAAGGAGGTTTTTTCCCCAGGTGTTAACATCAGTGCTGACTCCGCTCCCACGAAAGTCTTTCAGATGAGACTGTCAATTGAGGCCCCATGTGCGAATGCAGGCAGTTCTAACATCTTGCGCACCAGTTAAAACCTGTTCTGCCTTTGATAAGAGTAGGGCGCTAAGTGCCGGGGGCGAAGAAACCCATTATTTTAAAAGCGTTTGCACACTGGTGTCATGTTTACACATGTATTATCCCTGATGTGAAATTTTATACAGTGCAGACTGTAGTCTAAACCTTTAGTCAGAGGAGGGCAAAACGGAAATTTTTGCTATTAATTAACTTAATGCTAAATCTCATCATTAGTAAACCTTTGAGCTCTAGCCGGGGAACCCCCCCCCCAAAAAAAAAAAAACACACAAAAAACCAACCCCAACCTAACCCCAAACAAACCCAACACAAAAACCCCAAACAAAACAAAACAAACCCCCCCTACCCCAAAGCCCTCACCACCTGGACACACCTCTGTGGGCATTTGAACAGGTCTGCCAGGTGTTTAGTTCAGGACTGTCAGTTCACATGACCAGCGACACAGTTTAATTAACCATGCGGCTAATCCACCTCAAAGGTTAATTTATTTAGTTTAAAACGAAGAAGTGGAGGAAGTAAATCTAGTTCGGTCACTTCTATGTTGAATCACTGACATTTAAAAAAAAAAAAAAAAAAAAAAAAAAAGGAAAGAAAGAAAAAAAAATAAAAAGGAAGCATCCCCCAACTTCCCCCCCCTAAAAAAACAAACAAAAAAAAGATCATCCCCACAACTTGTTAAGCAGAGTAGTGAGGGCATTTTTTTAATTTTTTTTTTTAGTTTACATGTAATGTGTTTAGTATTCTATGAGGAAAGCGTCTCATGAGCTGGAATGTTGGTTGGCTTGTTTCAGCAGTGTTTAGGTCTGTGTGTGTGTGTGTGTGTTGTGTGTGTGTGTGTGTGTTGTGTGTGTGTGTGTGTGTTGTGTGTGTGTGTGTTGTTTGTGTTGTGTGTGTGTTGTGTGTGTTGGTGTGTGTGTGTGTTGTGGTGTGTGGTGTGTGTGTGTTTGTGTGTTGTGTGTTGGTTGTGTTGTGTTGTGTGTGTGTGTGTGTGTGTGTGTGTGTGTGTGTGTGTGTGTGTGTGTGTGGTTGTGTGGTGTGTGTGTTGTGTGTTGTGTGTGTTGTGTGTGTGTGTGTGTGTTGTGTGTGTGTGTGTGTGTGTGTGTGTGTGTGTGTGTGTGTGTGTGTGTGTGTGTGTGTTGTGTGTGTGTGTGTGTGTGTGTGTGTGTTGTTGTTGTGTTGTGTTGTGTTTGTGTTGTGTTGTGTTGTGTGTGTTGTGTTGTGTTGTGTTGTTGTGTGTTGTGTTGTGTTTGTGTTGTGTTGGTGTGTTGTGTTGTGTTGTGGTTGTGTTGTGTTGTGTTGTGTTGTTTGTGTTGTGTTGTGTTGTGTGTGTTGTGTTGTGTTGTGTTTTTGTTGTGTTGTTTGTGTGTTGTTTGTGTTGTGTTGTGTTGTGTTGTGTTGTGTTGTGTTGTGTTTGTGTTTGTGTTGTGTTGTGTTGTGTTGTGTTGTGTTGTGTTGTGTTGTGTTGTGTTGTGTTGTGTTGTGTATGTGTGTGTGTGTTGGGGGGAGGGAGCAATGGGGAAGGAATGTATATGTGTGCATGCATGTGCATATGTGTGTGTGCATGTGTGTGTGCTGTGTGTGTGTGTGTGTGTGTGTGTGTGTGTGTGTGTGTGTGTGTGTGTGTGTGTGTGTGTGTGTGCATCTTTACTTTAGATCAGTAGATTTACAGTGCCGTTGTCAAAAGTTTGAAAGTTTTTTGTTTTTTTTCTTTTTAAAAGCTTACACTTTACAGCGAAGAATTTAGGTTGGCAAGCTCACAGACATTGTACACACACACGCACACACCACATGTATACTCACACACACACACACACACACACACACACACACACACACACACACACACACACACACACACACACACTCACACACACACACACACACACACACACACACACACACACACACACACACACACACACATTATACACATTATACACATTATACACACATACACACACACACATACATATATATATATATATATGCACACACACACATTATACACAGTAACACACACACATTATACACACACACACACGCACGCACACGCATACACACACACCACATGTACACGCACGCACGCACGCACACACACATACCACATGTACACACACACACACACACACACACACACACACACACACACACACACACAACACATTCTCTATGTGTCTCTGTCTGTCTCTCTCTCTCTTTCTCCCTCCCTCCCCCCCCCCCCCCCCCTCTCTCTCTCTCTCTCTCTCTCTCTCTCTCTCTCTGTTAGTGTTATTGTCAGTCAGTCAGTCTGTCTGTATCAGTGTCTGTCTCTTTGTTTCTCTGTCTTTGTCTGTCTGTCTGTCTGTCTGTCTGTCTCACTGTCACTCACTCACCCTGAAACAGATAGTGCATATATGTAGAAAAAAAAATATATAGAGGCAAACTGAAATTGAATATTTTTTTCTACTTTAGGTGTACTTTTATTATGCACTTAACTGTAAACATGTTGCGTGCATGTAGTGTACTCTAATTCACTAGGCATCCAATGCTTAGTAGAACTATACAGGAAATGATTCATGCACACTGCATGTTCAGTAAATTCACTCACACTTGAAGATCTATATTCTCATGAATGCATAATAAATATTGAAATGCATTCTGCATGCACTGTAACTGTAAGCACTCCCTCTCTTTGTATCCTCACACACACAGACACACACAACGCACGCATGCACACACGCATGCATGCACGCATGCACGCACACATGCACGCATGCACGCACACACACACACACACCACACACACACACACACACACACACACACACACACACACACACACACACACACACACACACACACACACACACACACACACACACTCCGTCACACACACACACACACACACACACACACACACACACACACACACACACACACACACACACACACACACACACACACACTCCTCCCTCCCTCCCTCCCTCCCTCCCCCTCTCTCTCTCTCTCTCTCTCTCTCTCTCTCTCTTTCTCTCTTTCTCACTCTCTCTCTCTCTCTCTCTCTCTCTCTCTCCTCTCTCTCTCTCTCTCTCCTCTCTCTCTCTCTCTCTCTCTCTCTCTCTCTCCTCTCTCTAAGTCTTTCGGATGAGACTATAAACCAAGGCCCCATATGCAAACGCACGCAGAATATCTTGCGCACACATTAAATCCTGTTCTGCTTTTCGTAAGAGTAGGCCATCGTGTGCTGGTGGGAACAGATGACATTTACAAAAACTTCATACACACGGGGACTGGATGTAAAAAAAGCATATGTTTGCTTACTCCATTATCCTCGATATGAAAGAATAAATAAAATAAAATAAAAAATAAAAATAAACACACACACACACACACACACACACACACACACACACACACACACACACACACACACACCACACACACACACACAGAGGTCATTCATCTGACTTAAGGTGGGAGGCTGCTACAGTTGTTGACTTTTGTTGTTTAATTTTCATTTTGCTCTGAGAATAAAAAAAAAGTGTTTAAAAAAAAAAAGTTTTATAACTACAGAGAAAACGGAAATGCAATCACAAAACAGCAAACCCAAGAATATAAAAACGTTGACATAATATTACAGCAGTAATGGGTACAAGCACCTTTACTTTTTTTAACATCGCCGATTGAATCCATACAACTTACAAGAGGGTATGATTCGTTATTTCTTAACACCACAAGCAGTGTGTTTGTAATTGTGCTTACAACAGTCGATGCCTTTGTGGGGTGGCTTGAGGAGGGTGAAGGAATGGCTTTGTTTGGTCAGCATGTTCTCCACAGTGTGCCAGCTGTTAGTGCACGGAATATAATGCATGCAGACTTTTTCCCACTGTAGACATACATGTATCCATGGTATGAAGGTGACAGGTGTACGTGTGCATAATATACTATTATATTGATGCCTCTGTGTTGGGTTGGTGCTT
>CM060350.1:18063151-18084948 GCA_030674155.1 Stramonita haemastoma | reverse complement strand
TTAAGGAAGTACCCATCTCCTCTCCCTCGCTGCTTTACCTTCCCTGACCCTAAAGAGGGCAGGTATCCATTTACAGCTGGGTGAACTGAAGGACGGCACTGAAGCCAAAGTGTACAAATGGTCGCCCATCCAATTAGTAAACATGCTCGATGCTGCTTAACCTTAGCTAGGGGAAAGAGAATGCTCTGACCACTGAGATATCCTGTTCTATTTATTAGACTTCTTTTTATTTTCTGTTCCTCGGCTCGAGCTTTGAGGTTCACCAATGGTGAGATTTTGTGTATATATATATAATGCAAATGTTTTTACCCACCATGACAGTCATTGCATCCTGACTTTAAGGATGGTTTCTAAAAATGACATCCATGTGCATGCAGTACTTTTTTTTTTTAAATCTGTCATCCATTCCTACTGGCACAAAATTAACCCAGAATCACACAGTTTCTTTGTTAGGCAGGTGAACATCTAAACTGTCCTACCACCTTACATCTTAGATTTTTATTAAGCAAATTCATTTATGTCATTATAACCATTAAAATTTATTCTTTCATTCATTCTCTATCCCCCCCTCCCCCTCCCCCCCCCTTCGAAAACAACCCATATATTTTGTTAATATTTTCATTCTCTCTCTCTCTCTCTCTCTCTCTCTCTCTCTCTCTCTCTCTCTCTCTCTCTCTCTCTCCATATCCCTGTATCAGTGTATGCCCACCATTCTTTTGTATTGTGGCCTAAGGCCAATGTACAGTAAAAGTCTGAACTCTCTCTTCCATTTTTTCACACCCAACCACCAATACATTTTCCATTCCTTCATTCCAATCTCCCAAGTGATATATTTATATATTATTATCATTATTACATATTCCAATCTCTCTAATTTTCCCAACAAAAACCCACCAAAATATATTATACACCCCGATACACAATATCCCAGATTACACCACTGTAGGAACAAGGGGACACAACACCACCGGGAATAACAGAAAAAGATGACCACCAAAACAAAAAAAACAAGGAAAACAAAAAAGGAAAGGAATGATGATAGCATGGGAAAGGGGGGGTTTTCCCTCTTTTTTTTTTTCCAGGGACCTTTTTTCATTTTGTTTTCTCATATATATTATACATATATATGATTCCTCATATGAATATACACCTCTAGTTCCAACTCACATGAAGGGAACAAAGTTCTCTTGACTGCAACGGAAAGAAGTGAACAGTTATTAACAGCTAAACTTTAGGGGAATAAAGGGGAGGAAAATTTCATGTGTAGATATATATATATATAATGTATATTATACATAATATACATGAGTATCATTTATGTGTGTATAGTTTTAGAAAACTGGTTAAGCCAAGGGGACTGGAGAGAGAGAGAGAGGGAGAGGGGGGGAGGGAGGGGGAACAGACAGAGAGACAGACAGACAGACAGACAGAGAGACAGACAGAGAGAGACAGAAAGACAGACAGACAGACAGACAGACAGACACAGACAGACCAAAAGAGAGACAGACAAAGTGAGAGAACAGTGAGAAAAAAAAAAAAGTAAAATGAGAGAAAAAAAAAAGTGAGGTACAGAAAGAAAAAAAAAGTACACAAAACAAAAAAAATGAAACAAAAGAACCAGGGTGGTTGTAAAAATAAAAATCTTTAAAAAAAAGTACCACAAAAAAACCAAGAACTGCTACACATGAAAGTGATACGAAGTAACACAGCCAGCAGAACAATGGAAGAAGCTTTGTTATGATAATCATCTTGTCAACATCAACGACAAACAAACATCCATAATAAAAGTAACAAATCACAAAATCTATCTAACACTACAAACACACATGTTACAACTCACACCTGCGATCCTGTGTGCACATAGTTAGTCTATCACCATTTGAAGAAAGATTCAACACCATCACCCAAAAAATAAGAAGAAAAGAAAAGGTTTTAGTAAAAATCTAAACTATGCCATCACAGGAGAAAAAAAGGGGGAAAGAATGAAAGCAATTAAAAAAAATAATTTTTAAAAAAACATGATGCAAATCAAGTCACCATCAATAACTACAAAATCTAAACAAAATGCAACAACCAAATTAGCATTTGCACTTCATCATGCCTTAAACATTCCACACACACACACACACACACACACACACACACACACACAACACACAACACCACACACAACACACACACACACACACACACACACACACACACACACACACACACACACACACACACACACACACACACAAACACACAACACACATACACACAAAACACACACACACACACACACACAAACACACGCATGCAGTAAACACACATAACAAACTACCCTCCCCCATCCCAAACCTACAACTTTTCTCCCCCCTCCCCTTCCCCCCCCCCCCCGACCCCCCCAATCAAAAAAATGAACTCACCCGTCGACCCGGTTGGACTGGTGTGAGCCGACAAGTCTTCCTGAGAACTGTGGGAAGGCACGCCTCGGGCGGACGACACTTCATGAAACTCAGACAGTCCTGGTCGAGATTTGGCAAACATCGACTTGGGCCGCGGATGACCTCCTGACCCTCCTGACCTTTCTCGTCGCGTGACGGTGGTGGTGGTGGTGGTGGGGGAGTCGTCGTCGTTCTTTTTCTGGAGGTACTGCTGGAAGATGGCTTCCCTCCGCGCTTTCTCTTCCGCTTTCTTCTTCTCGTGCTCCTCTTCCTTCAGTCTGTCCCGTCAGGAAAACGACAAAATTTTAAGATTTTTTTTTTTTTTTTTTTTTTTTTAAAATTATACATTTGTGACGCTCCACCACGAAATGAGTCGCTTAGCACATGACCCACTTTTCCGCTAGAAGCCATTAAATTAAAGGCAGGTAGGGTCAAGTTAGCAATTTTCAGATTTTGATTAATTATAAAATTATGTCATTTTTCTACCTTGTAATTAAATACCAAGTCATGATTTTGTATCCTTTTGCTGTTAAACGTGCTTTAAAAATCTCCAAGCCCTCATTCTGACCATTTATTATGATGCTACACTTGTCCATTTCTTGTTTTGTCATTTCCTGCAATATATCATTTCAACATGTAATAACTTTTCATATAGAATTGTCCGATTTTCAATCTGTTTTTTCTATTGTATAGCCATTTTATTGCAGATTTTTAAAAATGTCAATAACTAAAAATTGACCTCTGATGCAATGCGACTCCTTATGTGGTGGAGCATCACATTTATTTTATTATTTTTATTTCGAGGATAATGGAATAAGCACTCATGTGTTTTTTTTCTTTTTTAACATCCAGTCCATGTGTGTATGCAGTTTTGCAAATTTTGTCATCTGTTCAAACTGGCACACAATGGCCTATTCTTCAGAAAAGTGGAACAGGTTTTGAGTGAGTGACTGAGTGCATGTGTGCATGCATGTGAGGGAGTGAGTGAGCATGTGTCTGTGTGTGTGTGTGTGTGTGTGTGTGTGTGTGTGTGTGTGTGTCTGTTGGTATTCAATTTTACATCTCTTCACATAAAAGTGACATTTCACACACACACACACACACACACACACACACACACACACACACACACACACACACACACACACACACACACACGCATGCATGCATGCACACACAATGCACACACAGACACCCTCCAGATACACACCCTCCCATGCATATACTTCTCAACCCCCCCCCCCCCCCCAACCCCCCTACCACACACATACATGCACACACACACAACAAAACACACTAATACACACACACACAACACACACACACACACACACACATACAACACACAACACACACACACACACACACACACACACACACACACACACACTAAACACAAACACACAACCACACACACACTACACACACATACCACACACACACACACACACACACACACACACACACACACACACACAACCTCCCACCCACCCACCCACACCCCCACCCACACACACACACTAAACACAAACACACACACACACACACACACACACAACACACACACACACACACACACACACACACACACACACACACACACACACACACAGACAGATACACAGCTGTGTCCACTGACATTTTCTGTTCCTGCCGTCGCTGTGTTTCCAGTTCTTTCTGCAGTCGTTTGCGCTCCTGTTCCTCTTTCCTCTTTATCTGCTGCTGCATCAGCCTCTCCCTCTTCTTCTGCATCTCCTGGTCTCGTGTCTGCCATCATCATCATCATCATCATCACCGTCGTCATCATCTTCGTCCTTATCATCATCGTCATTAATGTCATCTTTGTCGTTATCATCATCGTCATCAACGTCATCTTCATTATCATCATCACTGTCATTTTCGTCTTCATCGTTGTCATCGTCATTAACATCATCATCATCTTCATCATTATCAGTAATCACTGTCGTCGTCATCTTCATTGTCATCACCATCATCATCACCGTCATCATCATCTTCATCATCATCACAATCATCATCCTCATATATACTAAGTGATATACACAGCTATGCATTATAGATCTATAATACAAGCATGCATACATACACACACACGCATACGCACTTATGTACACACGCATGCACACACACAAACACAATTATTTGTCTAAAATCACTTTTTAGTGGATAGACATTAAAAGGAAGACACACAAACACACGCACATGCACACTCACACACACACACACACACACACACACACACACACACACACACACATGTTAGTGTACACATAGTGAAACACAAACACTATAAGGACACTTTTAGTCACATGCACACATGTGCGCACACACACACACACACACAGACACACACAGAGCACACACACAGACACACACAGAGCATACACACACACACACAGAGCATACCCACTCACACTCACACACACACACACACACACTCACACTCACACTAGGGGGGGGACGGATGGCCTAGTGGTCAGAACACTGTGCTCGCAATTTGACGACCCAGCTTCGATTCCCGGTTGAGAGGATTTTTCCTCTGGAGTTAACATCAGTGCCGACTCCACTCCCCCCAAAAGTCTTTCGGATGAGACTGTAAACCGAGGCCCCATGGTGCAAACACACGCAGAACATCTTGCCCACACGATAAATCCTGTTCCGCTTTTCATTAGAGTAGGCCATCGTGTGCCGGTGGGAACAGATGACATTTACAAAATTGCATACACACAGGGCTTGGATGTAAAAAAAGCACATGATTGCTTATTCCATTATCCTCAATATAAAAAAAAAAATAAATAAATAAATAAATAAACACACAACACACACACACACACCCAGCCCCCCCAACACACACACACACACACACACACACACACACACACACACACACACACACACACACACACACACACAACAACACACACACACACACACAACTCACCACATCCACCGACTCCTGCCCAGTCACAAAACCCGCCCCGGAAGAAGAACCGTCATCCGACCCCGACTGCAGGGAATGCTGGGACCCCGTGTGGTTACTCCCAGAATCCCCCCCGCCCACCGTCACAACACCCCCACCCCCACTCCCACCCCCATGAAGGGGTGGCACTCTGGGAGGCTCCGTCCCCCTCCTCCTCCTCCTATATGGCCAACCTCACTCGAGTCTTTGCGAGCCACGCCCAGTTTGGGTTTGGACCGCCGAGGCGTGTCGTCCCCAAACGACACAAAAAAACCCAGACGTGTCGTCCTCCTGAGCCGACGCATTGTCGTCCCCTTCGGAGGGGACAGGGGGAGGGTGGGAGGAGGTGGAAGAGGGAGGGGAGGGGTCGGGGACGAGGGAAGCGGGGGTTAAATGCGTGGACGGGGCCGCACGAGCAGCAGCGGAAGAGGAGGAAGATGGCTGTTGGAGAGAGTGCCTCCGGGGAGGGGTGCGCTCGCGAGCCGCGGGGTCAAGGTCACGATCACGGTCAAGGTCGGCCCGGAGGAACGGGTCCTGCTGCTGCTGGAGGGAGAGCCTTCGAATCTCGCCTTGCAGGTCCGTCAGGTTGCGATTGAGCTGATCCAAAGACTGGTCATACTCCCCTTGCTCCTCGCCTCCTGACAGGGGGCGCCCCGAACTCCGGCGTGTCTGACCTTTCACCCTCGTCGCCGCGGCAGCGTTGTCACTTTCCCCACCAAACCCGGCGGCCCCCTTCCCCCCCACCACCGCCACAGGAGACGCCCCGCGAGCCTCCTCCTTCCCTAAACTCAACGAGGGCCGAGGGGCGTAGCCGAAAGCCTCGGCCGCCATGGAAGGGGGGCAACTCTGCATCATGCTGCTGTTCAGGTCGGGGAGGTCACCTGCATTGTCAGTGTCGTCTCTGGCGCCGAGGAGGTCGCCCTCGGGGTCGCTGCCGTGGAACCAGCGTCGGTTAACCCCTTCACGGGTCAGCGACCTCGCGCCTGCGGAGGGGGACTGCGAGGCCGAGGTGGAATTGGACGAGGCCGGAGAGAGGGTGGAGAGGGAGGTGGGGCGAGGCGTGAGGGGGTCACCCCCACTCCCACCCCCCCCTGACGACCCCTGACCTAACCTCTCCTGCACAACGGCCGGGGAGACGCTCTGGGTCGTCAGAGCGGCGTCTGCTCCTCTGTCATCCCCTCTCCACACGGAGAGTCCTCCCGGAGAGGGGGCGGGGTGGGGGTGGCCGGGTTCATCCCCTCCCCCCTCTCCATCCCCCTCATCGTCCTTCTTATTGATGACGCGCATGAAGGCGGCTTTCCCCAGCCGTTGTCGCATCTTGGCCGTCTGCACTTCCTGACGCTGCTTCTTCCGCTCGATCTCGCGTCGCTTCTCCTCCAGCTTCAGCCGCAGCTGCGACAGTTCGGAGGTCGCGGGGCGGTCCCCGACGTTGTTGTTAGATGACGACGATGATGATGCCTGAGCCGCCTGTCTCTGCGCGCTTTGTTGCCACGTGGTGGCGGCGCGTGGGGGCGGTCCTGAGTTTCCACGCTTCCCTTCAGGCTTCTGTGACGATGATGATGATGACGATGATTTCAGGCTCCCTGTGCGCACGCCAGCATCCCCCCCTTCTTCCTGCCCCCCCTGTTGCTGCATGTAAACAAGCCCGGAGTTGTCCACCCTGCCCCAGCCTTTCAGGCGCCGGATTTCCGCGAAACTGGTGGTGCCCGGTTTTTTGGACGCTTCTTCCGGTTTCGAACCAGGGAGGTGGTCCGTGATCAGCTGACCCCCGGTTTTCGGGGCCCGGTGTTCGTTGGGTGGGGGGGGTGTTGGGTGGGAGGCGTGGGCGTGCCCTTGGTTCCAATCCTGCCGGGGCGAGTGTTTGAGGGACTCGCGGGCCTTGTGGTCCTGGTGGATTTTGTGCGACTCGTGGTCGGAGAAATCCCCCGAGCTACGGCTGCTCCCCACGCTGCCCTCGCGCGAGGTCGCCGCGTGTTGTTGTGGGGGGTGGTGGGGGTGGGGGGTGACTTCCCCTTCCCTCGTCCCCGCCCCTCCCCCTTCCTCCCCATCCATCATCACAACCGGCAGACCGGCTTCCCGGGCTGTTTGGGAGTCGTGGATGTTGCTCTCCAGGGTGTAGCTCATGGTGGGTTTGTCCCCTTGCGACCCTTGACCCCCGCTGACCGTTCTGCGGGGAGAGAGGAGGGAGATTTCTGAGGAATCGGGGCCAATCACAAACGCTTCATACCCCGACCTTGACACTGGCCGTGCTTGTTGCTGCTGTTGTTGCTGCTGTTTCTGCTGTTGTTGCTGCGGTGTCGGAGTAGTAGCAGCAGCAGCAGCAGAAGAAGGAGCCGAAGCCTCCGAACTACTCGTGACATTATCGTCACTGGCAATGACCTCCACCGAAGCCAGCGGGGTCACGACCGTCTCGTCCATGGAGGAACCGCTGGACCGCGGCGAACTCTTCACCCCTGAAGGACTCGCGCGGCCGTGAACATTGCTGTTAGCACTCGCCGGAGGGGACAGTTTGCCCTTGACCGGCTTGGAGGGCGACGCGACCTTTCTCCGCGGGGTTCGATCCCCGCGTTCCTCGGCCTTGCTGTGCTGGTTGACCTTCTCCTTGGCCGGCCGGAGCTTGGCGGGCATGAGCGGCTCGCTGTGACCCCCTCCCGACGACGACCCTGACCTTGCCGACGACGAAGGTCGCCCGGGGGTCACGCTGACCACCTCCATGAACTCCGGGTGGCTGGGGTCGGCCAGGTTGGAGCGCTGGGACTGCGGCCGACCAGTGACCTCGAACTCGGCAAGGTCGGCGCTGGAGACGGGGTCAAGGTCGCTGTCGGTGGCGCCGGCGGTGGTGTCGACGTCCCAGGACATGGAGACGTTTTCCAGCAGAGTGCTGTTGTGGCTGCTTCTGCACAACCAGGGTGAAGGGTTAGGGGTGGGATGGGGTTGGGGTGGGTGAGTGGTGTGGCGTTTGTTTTTTGTACCACTTTATGTCACAGCAGATTTCTCTGCGTGAAATTCGGGCTGCTCTCTCTGCCCGGGGAGAGCGCGTCGCCACAAGTGCAGCGCCTACCCTTTTTTTCCTGCATGCAACAGTATTTGTTTCCCTATCAGAGTGGCTTTTTTCTACAGAATTTTGCCAGGGTCAACCCCTTGTTGCCATGGGTTCTTTTACGTGTCCTAAATAGTGATGTGTAACACATGGGACCTCAGTTTATCGTCTCATCCGAAAGACTAGCGCCCAGACCACCACTCAGGGTCTAATGGATGGGGAAAAAGTTTTGGGCCCAAACGGGGTGCGAATCACATCACACTCCGACCCGGACTTTTTACTTTGTAGGCAAGGCGCGTTACCACCTAGACCACTGATCCACTGATGGTGTGGTGTGGTGTGGTGCTGTGGCATGGTGTGGTGTGGTGTGGTGTGGTGGGGTGTGGGGTGGGGTGTAGTGTGGTGTGGTTGTGCGGTATGGTGTGGTATGGTGTAGTGTGGTGTGGTAAGGTTTCAGCAAGAACATGCAACAGCCTTTGCTCAACCATTTAGGTAGCCGCATTCCGACTTCAGAGATAAAAAGCGGTAAACAATACACTACAATTCCACCCCCCCTACCACCTCACCCCTGTGTCTTGTCCTCACCTAGTCTTACCGCACGTGACAAAACGTATTGACAAAAAAACCCAAAACAAACAAAAAACAACAACAACAAAAAAGACAAAAAATGGAGGGAAAAAATTTTTATAATAATAATAAATTTCATTAAAAAAAAATTTTTTTAAAAACAACAACAAAAATGTATCGACGAAAAAAAAATGGTTAAAGTTACCTGTCCCTGATGTCCTGGTCGTCTTGCCAGGCCAGAACAGACCGTCGGATGACGTCCCTTTCCTGTGGCGAGCACAGCGACTGTGAGCGTCGTGTCGACCGTTTCTGCAGTAGCGGCTGTCGGCTGGACAGGACTCTGTGGAACCACAAATGGGATTTATCACATCTGGGTAGTGGGGTTTTTTTGTTTGGGTTTTTTTTTGGGGGGGGGTGGGGGGGGGGGGTTCCCATCTCTTGGTTAGAGCTCTGAGGTTCACCAAAGGTGAGATTTATCTATATGCCGCCTTTTTTTTTTTTTTTCTCACCACTGAAGGGTAGACACGGGTCCAAAATGTTTATTTAGAATGAAAAATTGCTTGATACATCTATGAAGCTCTCTCCCTGTGTGATTTTAAACAATTCAGGTTGTAAAAAAATGTCTGTAGAAACAGGTTACCTCAACTTGTTATAGATGAAATGGTTTAGGGGTTTGAAACATTTAGTTTTGGCGGCCATACTGGATCGTTTCTATGGCAACAGTGCAGAAAACTGAGTAAATCTTTTATTTTTATGCTTTACAAGTGATGCCCTGTCAATATATGGCATAACTTTTAACATGGGCTCGTAAACAAAATTTCATCAGTTTTGACCCCCATGTCCCCCACCTTTAGTAATTGCATTTCAACTTGTGGGATGGTGTCTAAACACAAAACCTGTGTGCATGCCAGAGTTGGGTTGGGTTTTTTTAGTTATCCGTTCCTACCGGCACACAATGTCCTACTCTTCCTAAAAGGCAAGACAAACCAAGCAAACTGAAAAAAATACCATGACAAAATATAACAAAAAAATTCAACCACCCCAAAAAAAATCGACAAAACTTCCCCCCTCCCCCTCCAAAAAAAAACCAACAAGAAAACTAAATCCAGACATGACCATTTCACCAGAGTTAAAGTTAAAGTCTGTCCCGAGCCTAAGGCTCATCAGGCCGGTGCTTATCCCGGTTTCTGTGGCGTTAAGCGACTGAGAGTCATAGACTCCCCCCTGGATAGGACGCCAGTCTATCGCAGGGTTAACCCCCAACACAAGGTTGGTACCCCCTTTTACACCTGGGTGGGGTGAGAAAATAGCCGTAAAGTGCCTTTTCCAAGGGCACAACGCCATAGCGGAATAGCTGGGATCGAACCCGCAACCTTTAGATTACGAGTACAACGCCCTAACCACTAGGCCACAGCGGCGGCATTTCACCAGAGGAACAACAACAACTCCACTCACGTGGGACAAGCGGAGATTTTCTCCATGTGGTGACGGCTACTGTCGTCAGCCGACTTCTGGAAACTGCGCTTGGTGGCGCTGCTGACAGGGGAATGCTGGGACTGGGGAGATGTCTGACCATGGAGTGGCCTGCCCCTGTGGGATCTGTAACAGAACAATCAGAGGGGAATGGGATACAAGAAGTGGATTTTAGTTATCACAAGAACTGACGGTAAATCAAGAATAATGTTGTTAATTTCTTAACCCTCTTGCATTCGGTGTTTCTAAACACAAACTGCCCCTAGATTTCACATTCCATCATGAAATCAGGTCAGGCACACATGTTGGCTGGCCTTTTCCTCCTTCTAAGTACATACCAGCAGCTATAATTACTTCCAGACTTTTTTTTCAGCAAGGTTCCTACCTCTAGCCTGATAAAGCTTTGGCGTGTGGTAGCAATCAGTGATGGTCACAGCATAATGGAAATCTACTGTGTGTAAATCCCGGCAAATCCCGGTACAGGACTAAGAGGGTTAAACATCAAAATCCCAGTGAGAATTGGGAATTCCGGGACAAGAGTGCTAAATTTAGTGCACCCCTTCCTTTTACCTAGCCCCAGTGCAGTCAGTTCCTGCTGTAATCAGCACCAGCTGGCCTCAGCTGGGATGGAATGAATAGCGGCTGAAAGTGAGGGAAACTGACAGCTGTGGGACACTATTCATACTAACAGCCCCCTTTCCCCCCCCCCCCCCCCCCCAGCATCCCCTTAATCACACACGAGGCCTCAGTTTATAATCTCATCCAGGGGGGAGGAGGGGGGGTAGCAGAGTCAGTGTTACTGATGCTAACTCCTGGGAACAAAAAAAAAAAAGTCCCCTTGAATGGGCCTTTTGGTGGTGGCTAGATCCCAGGCTGTCAAATCAAGAGTGTAAACGCTCCAAACCCCTCAGCAATCCCCCCTCCCCCATGCCCCTCCTCCCTAGTTAGCAGTTTGTATATTTGTTTGGGAATTTTTGTTTTTGTACTTTGGGGGTTTCTGCTTTGCCACAGTATACAAATCCAACATCACTCAGTCAAGAGTGCTAAATTTAGCACGCCCATTCCTTTTACCTAGTCCAAGTGGGGTCAGTTCCTGCTACAAATAGCATCAGCTGGCCACAGCTAGGCTGGGAAAAGGTGCATTAATTACCAGCTAAGAGGAGCTGAAAGTGGGGGAAACTGACAGCTGTGTTGCTTTCTTTCATGGGGGTGGGTTATTATTAACATCTACCCCCCTTCATCAAAAGTCCCTCGGATGAACCTATAATCCGAGGGCTTGTGTGCAAACACAAACAGAACATCTTGCACACAAGTTACAACCAGTTCCGCTTATTAGAAGAGTAGGTCATAGTTTAGAACAGGTGGGAACAGATGACAAAATTGACAAAAGTGTATACACATGGGGACTGGATGTTTAAAAAAAAAAAAAAAAAAAAAAAAAAAAGCACACGAGTGCTTATTCCAATATCCTCCAAAATAAAAGCAAAATAAACTAAAAACAGAAATTAATGTAAAAAAAAAAAAAAAAAAGAAAGAAAAAAAAAATAGCGGCAAATACATTTACACAACAATGACAAAAAACAAAACTGCGTAAATACATTCAAACAAACAACAACAACAAAAACAAAAAATCATCACACCTTCCACAGGGGCAGACTCTTTCTTCACAGCTGCTTGCTGGGCGGCCTCGAGCAGGGAGAACAACTCTGCCAGGAACACCAGCACGTTTTCCCGCAGGTTCTCCTTCCCGTACAGCAGATCCTCGTAGGTGAAGTGGAAGCACTTGGAGGTCACCAGGTGGCGCTCACAAAACGTGCGGATCAGTCTGAGGTTGTAGAGCGAGTCCGCGATGCCTACGTTGTCTTTGAGGCACACGTCTGGAGAAAAAAACACACACACCCCTACAGGTTATTGCTGTTATATTGTATTCTATCATATTGTATTGAAGGAAGGTGGCAGGATGGTTAAGATGTTCGCCTGCCAACAAGTAAACCGTGAGGTTCTGGGTTCGTACCCAGCCTAGGTGTAGTGTGGCAAGGCGTGGTGTAGTGTAGTATTGTGTTATGTGGTGAAGTGTGCTATAGTAATTGTGTGTGTGTGTGCATGTTTATAACATATGAATAACAGCACGCACACCTGCGTACATGTATGTGCGCAGCATACCTTTATACAAGCAAATACATGCAATGTGTACACACAAGAAATACCTATGACTAAACATCTGCATGAAACATTATCAACAAAATCCGAGACTATGCAATGTGACTCTATCACATCGCAGTTGATGACAGGAAAAATAACTGAAAATCTGATCTTAAAAATGTTTTATTTTTAAAAACCCCAAACAATATCAACACAAAACTTCTTAACCCTATCTCCACAAACCTGCGCACGCATGCACGCACGCACGCACGAACGCACACACACACACACACACACACACACAAACACACACAACACACACACACACACACACACACACACACACAACACACACACACACACATACACACTCACACAAAACCACACACACAACCCTCCCCCCCCCCCCCACACACACACAACACCCCCCCCCCCCCTTCACACGCGCACACACACACACCAGTACAAGCATCCAGGATGACTGACTTACCAGTCACAGGGAAAGCCTCGGGCTGATAGAAAGCGATGGCGGCAGCCACACAACATCCATCCCCCAAATCCTCCATCAGATCTTTCAACAGGGCACGCTCTTCGGTTCCCGGGGCGTCGTCTTGCTGACGATCCGCACCTGTCCGTTCGTTATTTGTCATTACCACTCAACCCCCTTGCATTGGGATTCTCTGAACACAAACTTCACCTATATTTCGCATTCCATCACGAAATCAGGTCAGGCACACATGCTGGCTGGCCTTTTCCTCCTTCTAAGTAGTACATACCAGCAGCTATAATTACTTCCAGACTCTCAGCAGGGTTTCTCCTTTTAGCCTGATGGAGCTTTGACATGTGGTAGCAATTCATGATGGTCACAGCGTGATAGAAATCTACTGTGTGTAAATCCCGGCAAATCCTGGTTCGGGACGTAAGGGGGGGTAATTATTCAATCCTGGCAAATCCCGGATCGGGACTAAGAGGTTTAATGGGGGGGGATGGGATAGCCTGGTGGTCAGAACATTGCGCTGGCAATTTGACGACCCGGGTTTGATTCCGGTCGAGGAGATTTTTCTCCTGGAGTTAATATCAGTGCTGACTCCACTCTCCCTAAAAGTCCTTCGGATGAGACTTTAAACCAAGGCCCTGTGTGCAAACGCACGCAGAACATCTTGCGCACACGTTAAATCCTGTTCTGCTTTTCATAAGAGTAGGCCATCATGTGCCGATGGGAACAGATGACAAGCTTTACAAAACTGCAAACACACAGGGACTGGATGTAAAAAAGTACAAGAGTACTTATTCCATTACCCTCAATATAAAAGAATAACTCAAATCAAAATCCCCAAAAGTCTTTTGGATGAGACTGTAAACCGAGGCCCCGAGTGCGAACGCACTCAGAACATCTTGCATCATGTTAAATCCTGTTCTGCTTATCATAAGAGTAGGCCATTGTGTGCCGATGGGAACAGACAACAATATTTACAAAACTGCATACACACAGGGACTGGGAGAAAAAAAGCACATGAGTGCTTATTCCATTATCCTCGATAGAAAAGAATAAATAATAAAAATAAAATAAAGATAAATATGTCACAGCAGATTTCTCTGCATGAAATTCGGGCTGCTCTCTCTCCCCGGGAGAGCGCATCGCCACAAGTGCAGCGCCTACCCTTTTTTTTTCTTTTTCCTGTCTGAAACTGTACTTGTTTCCCTATCAGAGTGCCCAAAACACACACGAACAACAAGTTCACATACTCTTCCATATCTATATATATATATATATATTTATGTCCCCCCCAAAATAACACTACATTAAAAAAAACCCACAAACACAAAAATGAACCACCAAACAACCCCATGCCCCTCACACTCACCCCCTCCCACACAGAAACCACAGCAACATCATGTAAATATAAAAAAAATAATTTAAAAAAATTGAAATAAAAAAATAAAAATAAAATATATATATATATATATATATATATATATATATATATATATATATATATATATATATATATATATATATATATATATATATATAAAAGTAAAACACATAGCAAAAGTAAAACAACCAGCATATTATGGTTCCCAAATATTTCGGCTTTTGCTCTCCTGAGGGGGTGTTTATATATATATATATATATATATATATATATATATATATATATATATATATATATATATATATATATATATATAAAAACATATATATTCACCTTCTGTTGCGACTCCCCCTGAATGATGTCAAGGTCACCGCGAGCAGCGAGGGCGCCACAGGTCTTGTTCACCCAGAACATCAAGGCTTCCTCCGAGTTTCCAGGCAACTCACTGGAGGCACTGAAGCTGGCGTAGCGTCTGCAACCAACAACCGAAAGAATATAGGTTACACCTTGGCCAGTCACATACACAGGGTTGAGGGGTCAGCTTGGTGGTTAGAGCACTGTGCTTGCCATCTGATGGTTCGGGACCAATCCCACCTCTCTGTCTGTCTCTGTCTGTCTGCCTGTCTCTCTCACACACGCACACAACACACACACACACACACACGCACGCATGCATGCACACACACACACGCACACACACACACCATCTTACACATGGGAACGGGACAGCCTAGTGGTCAGAACGTTGCGCTTGCAATTTGATGACCCGGTTCGATTCCCATTCGAGGGGATTTTTCCCCCTGGAGTTAACATCAGTGCTGACTCCACTCTCCCCAAAAGTCTTTCGGATGAGACTGTAAACCGAGGCCCATGTGCAAACGCACGCAGAACATCTTACGCACATGTAAGTGTGTGCCGGTGGGAACAGATGACAATATTTACAATGAATAAAAGCACTTGACTGCTTATTCTATTATCCTCGATATAAAAGAATAAAATAAATTTTAAATAAATAAAAAAATAAACTCACCCCCTCCTACACAAACCCTCCCACACACACACACACACACACACACACACACACACACACACAACACACAGACACACAGCACACACACACACACACACACACACACACACACACACACAGTGTCTTACCTGACAGCCTGCACCACACGTTCCACACTGGCGATCTGACTGATGTAAGCCTTCATCAGAGCGTCAATCAGAGCCAGGTGGGCTGCCTGCAGGTAGCATACATCAAACAATAATAATCATCAATGATGATAAAGATGATATCAACATATATATATATATATATATAACACAACATTGCAGAGAAATACATGTATATGTATCAAACAATAATCATCAACAATGATAAAGATGATATCAACATATATATATATAACAACATGGCAGAGAAATACATGTATGTATATAACAATAATCATCAACGATGATAAAGATGATATCAACATATAGCAACATGGCAGAGAAAGAGATTGAAGAGCAAGGAAAAAACAAAACCTGAGGAGAACAAGGGAAAAAAATAGAAGAAGAAAATGACAAGGAAAAGAACAAAGAGAAGAAGAATGAAGAGGAGGAGAAAGGAAAAAAAGAATGAAGAGAAGGAGAAGAAAGAGAAGAAGAATGAAGAGGAGAAGGAGGAGAAAGAGAAGGAGAATGAGGAGAAGAAAAAGGAGAAGAAAGAGAAGAAGAATGAAGAGAAGAAGAAGAAGAAAGAGAAGAGGAATGAAGAGAAGGAGAAGAAAGAAGAAGAATGAGGAGAAGAAATAGAAGAAGAAAATTAGAAGGAAGAGAAGAGAGAGAAGAAGAAAATTAGAAGAAAGAGAAAAAAGAGAAGGAGAGTGAGGAGGAGAAGAAGGAGAAGAAGAATGAAGAGGAGAATGAGGAGAAAGAAAAAGAGAATGAGGAGAAAAAGGGTGAGGAGGAGATAACAAAAATTAATAAATAAAGAAAGCAACGAAGGGTTTTAACAGCAACTGTTTCATGTCCCTTGTGTCACCTTTTCCCCTCATGAAACTGCGATTCCAAAGGTGAGTTCACACACACACACCCTTCCTTCTCCCCCAACCCCAACCTCCCCTCTACCATCACCAACCTCCCCTCCACCCCCACCCCCCCCCCCCTAAACCCCACAAACCTCACCTCACCAAGTCTCACCTATTCCCCTCCCACCTGACATTTCATTCACTGAGCACTACAGCTCTATAGACTTTGCCACCTACCACTTTGAAAGGCGCTGTGTGCATCAGCACCGTCTCTGTCACAACCGTGTCCCCATCCTCCGCCACGTAGATGCCTTTCCTCGATAACACCTGGATGATGCTCCAGTGACCTGCACCCACCAAATGGACCGTGAGTCATTTTGTCATTTAAGGAAGTTCCGCATCCCTCAAAATATCCCCAAAGTTGCAATGTGGATACCTGATAGGTTTTGAGAGGAGGGAGGAGGGAATAAAAAGTGGCTGCAAAAATGTTACCACTTGTGAATCTTGGAACTGTAACTGAGGAAACACCCCCCCCCCCCCCCCCCCCCCCCCCCCCCCCCCCCCCCAAATAAAATATTTTTAAAAAAACAGCAAAACTTCCACAAAGGAATTTTTTTTCCTTTTCCCCAAACGGAAGTTTTAACATCGGGGGGGGGGGATTCAGTAAAACAGTCACGTATATACAATATAATATACACAAAATGTCGCTATTGGTGAACCTCAGATCTCTCGCCAAGAAATGAGAAAAATTGTTCAGGTTGTTGTCATCAGTAGGGCGAGCACGTGTCTGCCAACTAGCATTGCAACATCTTTCTTTTTTTCTCTTCAAAACTGTGGATGACCTGGAATCGAGCACGGATTGACAGTTGTTTAACTCCATACTAACCTTGCCCATCCCCCCCCCTCTCAACCCCCAAAGTAGGGCGGGGTGCCTGTCAGTATAAACAGTATCCCCACATTCTGGAAATTCTGTGCCAGAAATTCCCTCTTTTCTAGCGCCTCTCTTTCTTTCTGCCTTGTTCCTTTTCCTTCCTGTCACCACCGCCTTCTTGTCTATGTTCTGCCTTCTTGGCCTATTCATTCTCCATCCTGTTTTCCCAGAAAGACCTAAAAAATAACAATCCTACTCCCAATCTGAAGTCAGATGCACTGGACCCGACTTGTTGGGCGCTTTAACCCTCTTGCACTTGGTGTCTCTGAACACAAACTACCCCTAGATTTCACATTCCTTCACAAAATCAGGTCAGGCACACATACTGGCTGGCCTTTTCCTCCTTCTAAGCACATACCAGCAGCTATAATTACTTCCAGACACTCAATAGGGTTTCTCCTTCTGGCCTGATAGAGGTTTAACATGTGGTAGCAATTAGTGATGGTCACAGCGAGATGGAAATCTGTGTGTAAATCCCGTCAAATCCCGGATATGATCAGATCGGGACTTAGGGGGGGTAATTATTCAATCCTGGCAAATCCCGGTTCGGGACTAAGAGGGTTAACAGCAGCATTTCATTCATATGACAGAGAACATTAGCTGCTGTCTGAGCGAGCGTTCAAAGGAGAAGATCTGATCTTCACTGACCTTGCCAGTGGGAGGCGGAGTCGGCGAACATGTTGGAGCAGGCTTGGCAGTAGAGGTCACAAGAGGTCATGAGGTTGATCAGCTGGGGCTTCACCTGTAACTGACCCTGAAGGGCACAGATAACACAGACAGGTGTTAATAAACATTTTCTACCTAGTGTACCTATCTATCCATACCACGCAAATTTTACCTCCTGTGGGCGAGGTACAGACTTCATTTATCCGTACCTCAGCAGTTACTTTCTCTTTCGCCCTCCCATTCTGCTCTGTCATTTTAGCATGTTGGCTGGACATTCTTCACATTTGATTTGCATGCAGCAAAAGCAGTGAGTGTGGTTTGGGCGTGTTTGTTGTTGTGCTTTTCACATGCTTGCAGTTTATGGTTTTGGAGCGTCAGACTTTCACTGCAGAAGAAACAACTGAACTTTCTAACAAATTGGTGCCAATGAAGACAACTAACCAACCAACCATGTACAGCCAACCAACCAAAAAAGCAACCAACAAACAAACTAACCAGCCAACCAACCAAAAAAGCAACCAACAAACAAACTAACCAGCCAACCAACCAAAAAAGCAACCAACAAACTAACCAACCAACCAACCAACCAACCAACCAACCAACCAACCAACCAGCCAACTAACAAACACACCAGCCAACCAACCAGCCAACCAACAAACAAAGCAACCAACCAACAAACCAACCAACCAACCATTAACAAACCAACCAACCAGCCAACCAACCCACAAACCAACCAAACAACCAACAAGCCAACTAAAAAAAAGCAACCAACAATCAACAAACCAACCAACCAACCAGCCAAACAACCAACAATCAACAAACCAACCAACCAACCAGCCAAACAACCAACCAGCCAACTAACAAACCAGCTAACTAACGGACCAAACCCCCAGCTTAGGCTTATCATTAAATCAACCAACTCATCAACCAACCAACAAATAAACAACTCCAGCAAACAACCACAAGAGTGGTTAATTAAGACCAGTCATCTTCAATCCTATGGTCCATGAAGTCATGGGTTCGAATCTTGATGGTGTTCAGTGATTTAAGGGTTGGGGTTCTTAGGATTTTAGCATCTCCATCTCAAGAAGGTGGTGAAAGCAGAAAAAAAGGAACAAGACAAAAACAACAAGAGGGATAGAAAAGAGGGAATTCCTAGCAAAGAACTTCCAGAAGATGGGGGTTGCTATTTATACTGACAGGCCCCTGGCATACCCACAGGGGAGGAAGGAAGGAAGGAAAGAAAGAAAGAAAGAAAGAAAGAAAGAAGAAAGAAAGAAAGAAAGAAAGAAAGAAAGAAAGAAAGAAAGAAAAAGAAAGAAAGAAGAAAAGAAAAGAAAGAAAAGAAAAGAAAAAAAAAAAAAGAAAAGAAAAGAAAGATCAAACAAACGAAAGAAAGAAAAGAACAAAAGAAAGAAAAGAAAGAAAAAGAAAAGAAAGAAAGAAAAGAAAAAGAAAAAAAAGAAAGAAAAAAAAGAAAAGGAAAGAAAGAAAGAAAAGAAAAGAAGAAGAAAGAAAGAAAAAAAAGAAAAAGAAAGAAGAAAAAGAAAAAAGAAAAAAGAAGAGAAAAAAGAAAAAAGAAAGAAAGAAAGAAAAGAAAGAAAGAAAGAAAGAAAGAAAGAAAAGTCTATAAAATCATAAGTGCTCTATGTTTTCCCACCTTGGCATTCTCGTAGAAGGGGTCTTTGAGCTCTGAAGGGATGTTGTGGCCATACGCCTTGTGTAGGATCCAGGAGATGGACGCCTTCAGCTTGGCCTGAAAAATAAATTTTCATTATGACATTTATGTATGTATTGTTCATTTAATTAATCACGCTAGCGTGTGTGTGTGTGTGTGTGTGTGTGTGTGTGTGTGTGTGTGTGTGTGTGTGTGTGTGTGTGTGTGTGTGTGTGTGTGTGTGTGTGTGTGTGAGTGCTTGTGTGTGTGTGTGTGAGTGCTTGTGTGTGAGTGCTTGTGTGTGAGTGCCTGCGCATGTGTGTGTGTGTGTGTGGTGTGTGTGTGTGTGTGTGTGTGTGTGTGTGTGTGTGTGTGTGTGTGTGTTGTGTGTGTGTGTGTGTCTGTGTCTGTATGTCTGTGTCTGTCTGTGTCTGTGTGCATACATGCATATATATATATTATGAGATACACATGTGTATAAATGAACGCGTGTACACACATAGATCTGTGTGTCTGTCTCGTGCCTGTGTTAAATAAACAGTACATATGTATACATCATGTATCTAAATGAAGAGACATATACATGTATCACACTACAGAACAGAGTGAAAAGTTAGACTACCCAAACAACAGCACTGTAAACAGTACGCCTGAGGGTTGTCACACAAACACTTCACAGAGCATGTCACTGACTTAAAACCACACCAGAACCTGTTTTAAAATGACCCACATACGTATAGCACACAAACACAACATTTAACACAAAGACAGAGAAAAGGAAGAAAGAGCAAGAGAGAGAGAGAGAGAGAGGAGAGAGAGAGAGAGAGAGAGAGAGAGAGAGAGAGAGAGAGAGAGAGGAGAGGAGGAGAGAGAGAGAATGTGGGGAAGGGGGGTTGCAGAGACTCAGAATGGAGAGAAAGAGAGCAGAGACAGCAGAGAGGGAGGGAGGGTAAGGGAAGAGGGGGGGGGAGAGAGAGGGGGGGGGGGGAGGGATGGAGGGAGAGCGAGAGAGAGAGAGAGAGAGAGAGAAGAGAGAGAGAGAGAGAGAGAGAGAGAGAGAGAGAGAGAGAGAGAGAGAGAGAGAGAGAGAGAGTGAGAAACAGACGGACAGAAACAGACAGAGACAGACAGGCAGACAATGACAATACTCAAATTTATTGTAAGTTTTCAAGCCCATTCACTGAGTGAGAGCAAGAGACAGAGACGAGCAAGAGACAGAGACAGAGAGAAAAACAAAGGGAGGGAGAGACATAGAGAGAGAGACAGAGATCTACTTTAGTCAGTATAGAGACGCAGAGACAGAGAGAGACTCTGAGAGAGAAATGAAAAAAACAATGCGAGAATACTGAACACAGCAACTTGTAGTTTATTGTCATTGCTAACACTGTAACAGTAACAGAGGCTTTTTGACAAGACCAAAGAAGAGGGAGGGGGGGGGGAACAATTTATGGCAGTATGTGAATTAATAAAACAAATTTATACATCCATGCATGCATAACCACCAACTCTTAACGGCCAACTTAAAAGTTTAGAACAAGGAACACACACACACATACGCACACACACACATTATGCATGCATGCGCACACACATACACACACACGCACACACATCATGCATGCGCGAGCACACTGTCACACACACACACACACACACACACACACACACACACACACACACAGAGGCACACACAGAGGCACACACACACATTATGCATGCATGCACACACATAACAAACACACACACACACACACAAACACATCACCCCCACCACACACACACATACACACACACACACACACACACACACACACACACACACACACACACACACACACACACACACACACACAAACACATTACCCCCACCTCACACACACACACACACACAAACACATCCCCCCACCTCACACACACACACACACACACACACACACACACACACACACACACACACACACACACACACACACACCACACACACACTTTGACAAATATTTCCTGTTGAACACTTACACCAGTA
>CM060350.1:18057669-18063051 GCA_030674155.1 Stramonita haemastoma | reverse complement strand
CCCCTCCCCTAAAATCATTTTTATTTACCATCGAGATGAAGGGTGGCAGGAAGGTTAAGACGTTCGCCTGCCAACAAGTAAACTTGAGTTTTGGATTGCATTACCTGCCTCGCCCTTTCTTTTCCACTTTGACAAAAAAAAATCAAACTGAATGTCAAAGTCCTTTGGATGAGACTAAAATTGAGGCCCCATGTGTGAACGCATGCAGAACACACATTAAAATTTCCATTCCCGCCTTTTGGAAGAATAGGCCGTTGTGTGTCCGGTAGGAACCGATGACAAAAAACAAAAAAATTCCCCCCAAAATCACATGCACACAGGTGTCGTGGTTTAGACACCCTCCTCAAATACGGCTACCGAAATGGAGGGGGGGAAAAGTTCACATACACAAAAAAATCTCACAATTGGTCAACCTTGGAGATCTAACCAAAGAACGGGAAAAAAAAGAGATATTGTCGTCATCAGTAACAAGGGGGGGGGGCAATCTAACTGCAGAGCAGAAATTGTGATCTAGCTTTATTTGTCAATGGCTATCATCAGGAAATATAAAAACGAACAAAAAATACAAACTTGTGGTTCTTCCTGCAACTAAACCCAAAGAAAATACACTTGACACTTTGCAAGCACTTTCTTGTCATGTATATATATAAACACATGTCATTTTCCATCACTCTTTGAAAGTTTGCTTCAAAATACGCTCCGTTTAAAGTTTACTGCATCTGAATTCACTTATTCAAAATGTACTCCATTCAAAATTCACTCACTCTTCTTGCTTAGAATACTCCGACAGCAACAACCGTTGTCTGTCATATCGGTGAAAATTTTATGCCATTCAAAATTTACGTCATTCAAAAATCACTCCATTCAAAATTTTATTCTATTCAAAGTCTACACCATTCAAAATTTACACCATATAAAAAATCACTCCATTCAAAATTCTTTCTATTCAAGATTTACACCATTTAAAATTTACACCATCCAAAATTCACTCTATTCAAAATTTACACCATCCAAAATTCACTCTATTCAAATTTACACCATTCAAAATTCACTCGATTCAAAATTTTACACCATTCAAAATTCACTCTATTCAAAATTCTTTCTATTCAAGATTTACACCCATTCAAAAATCACTCCATTCAAAATTCTTTCTATTCAAGATTTACACCATTCAAAATTTACGCCATCCAAAATTCACTCTATTCAAAATTTACACCATTCAAAATTCACTCTATTCAAATTTACACCATTCAAAATTCACTCTAATTCAAATTCTTTCTATTCAAGATTTACACCATTCAAAAATCACTCCATTCAAAATTCTTTCTATTCAAGATTTACACCATTCAAAATTTACGCCATCCAAAATTCACTCTATTCAAAATTTACACCATTCAAAATTCACTCTATTCAAGATTTACACCATTCAAAATTCACTCTATTCAAAATTTACACCATTCAAAATTCACTCTATTCAAGATTTACACCATTCAAAATTCACTCTATTCAAGATTTACACCATTCAAAATTCACTCGATTCAAATTTACACCACCCAAATTTCACTGTATTCAAGGTTTACACTGTTTAAAACTCATTCCCTTCAAAATTTACACCATCAAAAATCACTCCATTCAAAATTTGTTTCATTCAAAATGGACAACACTCGACATTCACTCCATTCAAAATTTACACCATCTTACATTCATACCATGTAACATTCACTCCATTCCGGCAAAAACCCTATCACATCTCTATACCATTCCAAACCAGAAATAAACAGATCAAAATCAACAACAATAACCACAACCTCTAGAGCACTAGTAACAACAAACACAACAACCACACATCAATATAGTTCTGATCACTTTTTCTTTTTTTCTTTTTCAGCGCCCTTGCGTTTTTTTGTTTTTTTCTAACAAACTTGAACAGAAAAAAACCTACACAACCACTTTTTTTTTTTTTTTAAACCTATTAACAATGCAACGAAAATAACTTCTCTTCATTCTGTCATTGCTTGAAATGATACCAAGCATATTTTTAAAGGGGGGGGGGGGGGGGGGGGGGGGGGGGAGGGGGGGGGGGGGGGGGAGGAGGTGACAGTATCAATAATATCAACAACAACAAAAATACATCAGGAAACACACAGCCAAATCACAATTTTATTTCTTTGTTTTTAAAAAGAGATCAAAACACGTGAAGAACCTTGCTATATATCACTCCTTTTTGGGGGGGAGGGGGGAGGAAAGGGAGATGGAGTGGGGGTTGCTTTGTTTCTATTTTCTAATGTCAGGTGACAGTCTTTGTTTTAATTCTGTTATCACTCGTCAAATCACCGCCGTTTTTTCTCTGCATCAAAGTTGATCTTGCTGTCTCCCAAGGGAAATGCAAAGTATTTCTTCAGTATTAAGTTTTTCTTTCCTCTGAGAAACGCATCATACTTCTTTCAAAATCAAAATTTTCTTTTCTTCCCAGGAAATGCATAATGTTTCTTCCAAATTAAAGTTGTTTTCTCTCAAGGAATTGCATAGTATATCTTCCACATTAAATATTCTTTAAAGAAGAAAGGTAGCACAGTGATTAAGACGTTCACCTGCCAACAAGCAAACCGTGAGGTTCTGGGTTTCATTCCCAGCCTCACCTTTTCTTCCCAGTTCGACAAAAAAAAAAAAAATCCAACGGAATGTCAAAGTCCTTCCAATGAGACTACATCATAAATCAAGGCCCTGGTGCAAACACACACAGAACGTCTTAAGTACACGTTAAAAACCTGCTCTCCTTTCGAAAAGTAGGCCATTGTATGTCCACATACTGCCTCAAAGCTAATTCACGTGTTCTCTAGATACTGAAAGCAAAAAGAAAATGCACAAATACATAGAAGTCAATCAATAAATGTGACGCTCCACCACATAATGAGACGCATTGCACCAGACGTCAATTTTTAGTTATTCACATGTTATCAAACTGCAATAAAATGGCTATACAACACAAAAAACAGATTGAAAATCGGACAATTCTAGGAAAAGTTATTGAAAGTTGAAATGCTAGACTGCAGGAAATGACAAAATGAAAAATTGACAAGTTAGCATCCTAATAGGTGGTCAGAATGAGGGCTTGGGTATTTTTAAAACATGTTTAAAGGCAAAAGGAAACAAAATTATTATTTGATATTTCACTATAAGGTAGAACAATGGCTATACTTTAATAATCAATCAAAATCTCAAAATTGCCAACTTGACCCTACCTGCCTTTAATGGCTCCTAGCGGAAAAGTGGGTTATAAGCTAAGCGACTCATTTTGTGGTGGAGCGCCACAAATGACCAATTTTTCCCACTTTCCGCGGCTAGAACTCTTGAGGTTCATCAGTGGTGAGATTTTGCATATGCAACCCCCCTTTTTTGCCCACATATAAAGACAGCTACATTCTGATTTGAGGGATAATTTGCGATTCAAAATTGAGAGAAAAAGCATTTAAGGCTTGAGATCTGAAGTAAGAATTTTACATCAACCCATAGAATTCAAACAGATAAGGCAGAACACTTTTTTTTTTTTTTTTTAATCGGAAGTAGGAAAAAAAATCTGTATCGAATATCAACACACACCACACACAAAAGGAGAAAATTTTTGGATGAAGAAATTATTTATTCACTTTCCAGCACCTTTCTATGATAAATCCAGCATTCATTTTTCCGAAAAATGAAATAAAAATAATAACTTAGTAATGCAATTATTAACACAACCTTATATATCACTCAGTAACCTTCACAGAAACTCCAGACAAGTAATAAAAAAAAAAATAATAATAACAACATGAGAAGCAACAACTTAAATAGGTAGGTAGGTAGGTGTCCCATAACCTAAGCGGTCATAGGGGAGCGAGGCGTCAAGACCTCAAATTCTCTAGGGGTCAGCATATGGAAGCGGCGCCCATTTCCTCTCGCTCGCTGCTTTACCTTCCTTGACCCTAAAGAGGGCTGGTACCCATTGACAGCTGGTGAACAACTTAAACCCACAAAAAGCCCAACTTTCACAACCACATAATCACTAAAGATTCACAACCAAACCAAACGATTCAACCTCTAACTGTATTTTGTGGACAACACAGACCCCCTACACCTCAAGAAAAGGATGACCATTCCATTTCTGCCTGAAGAACTTCAGTCATTTATGTCATCTTTTCTTTCTTTCCCACTCCTCGGGCTACTGCTGCAAGGTTTCCTTCCCAAAGGTGAGATTTTGAAAATCCAACCATTACTTGTCTGTCCTATCACTCAAAAATGACGACTGCAATCCACAAAATAATCTTAGGTCCTGTCAGGAGAAGAAGAAGAAGAAAAAAAAAAAAAATATATATATATATATATATCAGCCACACAGAAACTTGTCATAAACTACAACGAATCCAGTATGCCACGTTTTTCACTCTCCCCGTCCACGACAAAAAAAAGCGCACACAAAGTAACCAGCATTGCCCATCTTGAAAGACTGAACGTTTACAATCAATAATGAATGCAGCAGGTAAGGCGTCGTAATGTGAACCAAAAAAAACCAACTAATAAATAAAATCAGCCTGCGTCAAGACTCTTTCTTTAAAACGGTAAAACTACTCTCTTAAACATGCACGCACGTACACAACACACACACACACACAGAGTTATCTGTCTCTGACCAACTCACAAACGTCTCAGCACTCGTGGAAAGAAAAAGTTCAGAAACTCGGCCCCCCCCCCCCCCCCCCCCCCCCCTCTCTCTCACACACACATTTTCAGGAAGATTCTAAAACCCCAGACATGCAAATGAAAAATGATTCGACCCTAAAACGGGCTTCAAAAAAAATAATAATAAAAGTGAAAAAAAACAAAAACAACTGTTTAAAAGCCTGCCATACATGCTGTTGTCTTGTTTAAAGCCGTCAGAGTTCTTTCCCCTCCACTCACGCTTCTCTCCCGTCCCTTCAGAATACTTCTCCCTTCCTGTCAAAGAGTTCTCTCCTCTTTCCCGTCAAGAGTTCTCTCCCCTCCCATCAGAATTCCTTTTTTTTTCCCCTTCCGCCAAAGAGTTCCTTCCCCTCCCCCCTTCACATCAAGAGTTCTTTCCCCCTCTCTGCAGGTAGGGGGTAGACAACTACTGCCAAAACAAGACAGTGAGCGGCCTAGAGTTCTTTCCCCCCTTCTCTGCCGTCAGGGGCAGACAACTACCGCCGAGACAGTGAGAGGCCTAGAGTTCTTTCCCCCTTCTCTGCCGTCAGGGGCAGACAACTACCGCCGAGACAGTGAGAGGCCTAGAGTTCTTTCCCCCTTCTCTGCCATCAGGGGCAGACAACTACCGCCGAGACAGTGAGAGGCCTAGAGTTCTTTCCCCCTTCTCTGCCATCAGGGGCAGAC
>CM060350.1:18040169-18052669 GCA_030674155.1 Stramonita haemastoma | reverse complement strand
ATTTAACGTGTGCCCAAGATGTTCTGTGTGCGTTTGCACACGGGGCTTTGGTTTATAGTCTCATCTAAAGGACTTTTGAGGAAGTGGAGTCAGCGCTAATTTTAACACCAGAGGAAAAATCCCCTCGAACGGGAATTGAACCTGGGTCATCAAATTGCAAGCGCAATCTTCTGACCACTAGGCTATCCCGTCCCCGTGATCAGTCAGTGAGGTGTTTGAAAACAGTCAACACAACACGCAGGCCAACTTCTCCTCCTCCTCCTCCAGTGTGTACTTACAGTCTCACAGTGATTCATTCCCAGTGGGAGGAGTGAGACAGACAGACAGACACAGTGTGGCATGTTCTGGGTGACAGACCCCTCCATGGGTGTTGATTAAGCTGGGGAACGCCCAACAACAATACCATAACATGCAACACTGACAAATAAATCCTTTGCCACATGCAAGGGTGTTTACACTATAGGCACATTTCTTTAACATCATCATCGTTATCACTATTACATACATTATTACACAAAATGGAATTTTCATCGCAACACAGCAAACCTCGTGCATGCCACAGTGCTAAAGATCAAACCCCCAAAACCCCGCAAACATGCAAGTTAACAAACTCTCAAGTCAGTCACCTAGGTGTGACAGTGGCCCTGTGGCTAGTCCATGGAGGGCTGAAAAGAATCGAACACACAGAATGGATAACAGTGGCCTGACTACCAGTGATGATGATGATGATGATGATGATGATAGTGATGGTGGTGGTGGTGGTGGTGGTGGTGGCGATGGTGGTGATGATGGTGGTGATGATGGTGGTGGTGGTGGTGGTGGTGGTGGTGATGGTGGTGGTGGTGGTGTGGTGGTTGTGGTGATGATGATGGTGGTGGTGGTGGTGGTGGTGGTGGTGGTGGTGGTGGTGGTGTGATGGTGATGACGATGATGGTGATCATGATGGTGGTGGTGGTGGTAGTTGTGATGATGATTGTGATTATGATTGTGATAATGATGATGGTGATTATGATTGTGATGATGATGATGATGATGATGATGATGATGATGATGATGGTGGTGGTGGTGGTGGTGGTGGTGGTGGTGGTGGTGGTGGTGGTGGTGATGATGATGATGATGATGATGATGATGATGATGATGGTGATGATGGTGGTGGTGATGATGGTGGTGGTGGTGATGGTGGCGGCAGTGGTGGTGGTGATGATGGTGGTGATGATGATGATGGTGATGATGATGATGATGATGATGATGATGATGATGATGGTGATGATGGTGACAATGGAAATGACAATGATAGTGACAATGATCATGTTGAATGCAATTCTTTTTCATTCCTCAGCTAAAACTCACCAATGGGTAAATTTTGCATATGTGACCGCTAACCCACCATTAAGGAAGCCACACTTTTACTTCGGGGAGGGGGCGGGGGGGGGTGATGTCTAAACACCCCCTCTCTCCCTCTCTCTCAGGCATGCCTCTCTCTCTCAAAAATTATATATGATTTATTTCTTCCGAAGCCGAACCACAGATAATTCTGAGATGCACGTGAACGAGTAAACTTTCCAATCTTCTTGCACACCCAGTACACTACTACCTCCACCATCCAAACATGCAAACGGACAACCAGACAGTAAAACAATCCACCTCAAGAACAAAAGGTAAAAAGGTAAAGGTGTCCCCATAACCTATGTGGTTGTTTGGGGAGCGAGGTGTCATAGACCTCAGCTTCTCTAGGGGCCAGTATATTGAGGGTGGTGCCCATCTCCTCTCTCCCTTGCTGCTTTACCTTCCCTGACCGTAAAGAGGGCCAGGTACCCTTTTACAGCTGGGTGAACTGGGGGACTGTACTTAAGCCATGGCGCACAAACTCAAGTACAAAACACGTACACAAACATCACCAAAAAAAAAAGAAAAAAAGAATACAAACTATCTCATTTTCATCCAAAAAGCAACCCCCCCCCCCCAAAAAAAAAACCCCCAAACTTTCCAAACCTTTCCTAAAAAAAAAATGCAACAACAACAAAAATCAACAAATAAAATTTAAAAAAACAACCAGAACTGCAAAGCGACCAAAAAAGCCACCCAGACAAAACGAATTCTGAACTATAAAAAAATAAATCAAATCCTGTCCAAAAAAAAAATCCCTGCTTCAAAACACAAATGCCAAACAGCAAAGAATAATAACGACCAGAGGGAAGACCAACAACAACAAAAAATCAGAACTCATAAAAAAAAAGCTACTCCAAAACATTCCGGAAGCGCCAACCTTTTTTTTTTTTTTTTTTTTTTTAAAGAATACCTGTATAATCGGAAGAATTTGAACCACACACAGAACCGTTTCGCTGCCCGTGTCCTGGTAGTATGCTGAACTCCGTTGCTTATAACGGAGAAATTCTTCATTGCCCCCAACAGAATCACACAGAAGACCGGGGGTTAATTAACTCACTCTGTTTCACGTGTTTTTTGGAATGTTTAGCATGTATACAATTGTTTTGAAGCTGAACAATCATAATTGGGAATTTTGAGATTTAAAATTTTTTTTTTCATATCTTTTTTTATCTTGGTAATATGGTATAATGATGTCATAAGCATGTGCACACACACACACACACACACAGAGACACAGACACACATGCGCATTCATGCACATACTTCTACATCTGAAAACACACACACACACACACACACACACACACACACACACAGACAAGCACACACCCACACACACAGGCACACGCACGCATGCACACACACACACACACACACACACACACACAACACACACAACACACACACACACACACACACACACACACACGCACCACACACACACAGATCATCACAACAAGTAATGTTTACAAACTTTCACTTCAGGGGAGAGAAACGAACTCACCTGGTGAAACTGGTCGCCGGTAGGTTGTGGCCCCTTGACTGCCATTTTGAGTCAGCTGATTACAGGAAACTGCAGGGAAAATGAATTAGAATATAATCATCGTGAGAAAAACTTGCGCTTTCCACAACTCACCTGCTACACAAAAGCTTCACACAACCATACTCACAATGGGGGGGAAAAATAAACAAATAAATAACTAAAATAAAGATTTTTTTTTCAACTATGATATATAGTTTTTCATAATTTACAAAAATGCTCTATTGGTTTTTCTTTTTTTTTTTAGTTCCTACCCCCCCCCCCCTTTTTTTTGAATCTTCCACACACACCCTCCCCCTCCCCTCCCAATTCCTCAGCTAGAGCTCAACAGTTTTCCTTTACCAATGGTGGGGATTTTGTGTATGCGACCATTTTTATCCACCGTGCAGGTAGCCACATTCTGACTTTGGGGGGTGTATACATTATTAGGTACGTTGGTGTTTCCGTAACCCACCCAATGCTGACATGGAAGTACAGGATCTTTCATGTTACGTTCATATTTGCATGTGTGTGCATATAATTAATATATTCTGGGCAGGCGTGGGCCCACAAACAAAAAAACTTTCTTACTTCCAACCCATTTTTTCCCATATATCATGTCATGGAAGCATTTGACAGAAGAGAAAAAAATTGAATAGAAAATGCTTTTTTTTTTTTTTTATCAAACCATATAAATTATAAATTACAGTGCTAACATGCCCTTAAACATAGTGATCTAAAAATATTAACACTAGTGACACAAACACACTGCTCTTCAAAACATGAACACTCTTTCACCAACTCTTCTTTCTACCACCACCACCACCACCACCACCACCACCACCACCACCACCACCACCACCACCACCACCATCATCATCATCATCATCATCATCATCATCATCATCATCATAACTACCACCACCACCACATCATCATCATCATCATCACTACCACCACCACCACCATCATCATCACCTTCATCATCATTCTCATCATCATCATCATCATGACCACCACAACCACCACTATGGTCAAAATCAAAATAAATCAAACATCACACATTCATCACAACTGCTAAGACATTACCTGATACCAAACCATTGTCTAATCAAGGCAACATACTTTTTTAAAGAGCATTTCAACACATGCACACTACAACTTTCCATTCCACAAATCTTTCGCAAACAAACCGATACTGAACAAACTTCAGTAGAAACAAAAGACATAACCAGAAAAGAAAAACAAACAAAAAAAGAAAAAAAAGAAAATTAAGACAGGCAAGAAAAATATTCCACAGGATTTTTTTTTATAAAAAAAAGGCTTGGAAAAGAAAGAAAATGTAAACAAAAACAAAACAAAAATATCCCTTAAAGCTCCCTCAAAAACCTCTTGCTAATTTGCAAACCAGGACAGTTGTTTCAATTTTTCTTTTAAAAAAAAAGGTGTGTGTGTGTGTGTGTGTGTGCGTGCGTGTGTGCGTGCGTGCGTGCGTGCGTGTGTGTGCGTGCGTGTGTACATGTGTGCATGTGTGTGAGTATACATGTTTAGATGGGAAGACTGGCTGGGTTTTTTTTCTTTTTTTTAAAAAAAAAAAATTTAACTGACAACAACAAAAAAAACAAACAAAAAAGAAACGAACATTACAATTTTTTTTTGTTCCTTGGCTAAAGCTCTGAGGTTCTGCACACATGCAATCACTTTCAATCACTATCAAGGTAGCCACATTCTGACTTCAGGATTTGTGACTAAGCACAATACCAGTGAGCATGCGTTTTTGAAATCTGGTCATCCATTCCTGCCAGAATGCTATGGCCTACTCTTCCAAAAAGTGGAATGGGTTTTGACATGTTTGCAAGGTGTTCTGCATTTGTGTGGAGTGGAGTGGGGTGGGGTGGGGTGGGGTGGAGTGGGGTGGGTTGGAGTGGGGTGGGGTGGAGTGGGGTGGGATGGGGTGGAGTGGGGTGGGGTGGGGTGGAGTGAGGTGGGATGGGGTGGAGTGGGGAGGAGTGGAGAGTGGGGTGGGGTGGGATGGAGTGGGGTGGGGAGTGGGGAGGGGTGGGGTGGGGTGGGATGGGGTGGGATGGAATGGGGTGGGATGGAATGGGGTGAGGAGTGGGGAGGGTGGAGTGGAGTGGGGAGGGGTGGAGTGGGGTGGGGTGGAGTGGGGTGGGGTGGAGTGGGGTGTGTGGAGTGGGGTGGGATGGAGTGGGGTGGGATGGAGTGGAGTGGGGTGAGTGGAGTAGGATGGGGTGGAGTAGGGTGGAGTGGAGTGGAGTGGGGTAGGGTGGAGTGGAGTGGATGGAGTAGGTAGAGTGGAGTGGAGTGGAGTGGGTAGAGTGGAGTGGGGTAGAGTGGAGTGGAGTGGTGTGGAGTGGAGTGGGGTAGAGTGGAGTGGGGTAGAATGGGGTAGAGTGGAGTGGAGTGGGGTAGAGTGGAGTGGAGTAGAGTGGGGTAGAGTGGAGTGGAGTGGGGTAGGTGGAGTGGGGTGGGGTGGGATACAGTGAAGTGAAGTGGAGTGGAGTGGGGTGGAGTGGAGTAGGATGGGGTGGAGTGGGGTGGAGTGGAGTAGGGTGGGGTGGAGTGGAGTAGGGTGGAGTGGGGTACAGTGGAGTGGGGTGGAGTGGAGTGGGGTAGAGTGGAGTGGAGTAGGGTAGAGTGGAGTGGGGTAGAGTGAGTGGGGTAGAGTGGAGTGGGGTAGAGTGGAGTGGGGCAGAGTGGAGTGGGGCAGAATGGAGTGGATGGAGTGGGGTGGGGTGGAGTAGAGCGGAGTGGAGTAGAGTGGAGTGGGGTGGAGTACAGTGGAGTGGGTGGAGTACAGTGGAGTGGAGTGGGGTGGAGTGGGGTAGAGTGGAGTGGAGTGGGTAGAGTGGAGTGGAGTGGAGTGGGGTGGAGTGGAGTGGGGTGGAGTGGAGTGGAGTGGGGTAGAGTGGAGTGGAGTGGGGTAGAGTGGAGTGGAGTGGGGTAGAGTGGAGTGGGGCAGAGTGGGGTGGAGTGGAGTGGGACAGAGTGGAGTGGAGTGGGACAGAGTGGAGTGGGACAGGGTGGAGTGGGACAGGGTGGAGTGGGATATAGTGGAGTGGAGTGGGACAGAGTGTCATGGCGTAGAGTGGAGTGGATGGAGTGGGGTGGAGTGGGATAGAGTGGAGTGGAACAGAGTGGAGTGCAGTGGAACAGAGTGGAGTGAGGTAGAGTCATTTCGACCCAATCTGGTTAGGTAGAGTGGAGTATTAGAGTGGTGAAATAGAATGGAGTGAAATGGAGTGGAATAGTGTCAATAGGTAGAATACAGATGGGGTAGAGTGAAGTAGAGTGGAGTAGAGTGGGGTGGGATGGAGTGGAGTGGAGCAGAGTGGAATGGAGTGGAGTGGAGCAGAATGGAGTGGAGCAGAATGGAGTGGAGTGGAGCAGAATGGAGTGGAGTGGAGCAGAGTGGAGTGGAGCAGAATGGAGTGGAGCAGAATGGAGTGGAGTGGAGCAGAATGGAGTGGATGGAGTAGAGCAGAATGGAGTGGAGTGGAGCAGAATGGAGTGGAGTGGAGTGGAGCGGAGTGGAATGGAGTGGAGCAGAATGGAGTGCAGTGGGTGGAGCAGAATGGAGTGGAGTGGAGTGGAGCAGAGTGGAGTGGAGTGGAGTGGAGTAGAGTGGAAAGCAGAGGAGTATTATTAGGTAGGACCACTCATTTTTTCAGATGTCATAGAATTTGATGTTTGTTATCTCAAATGAAAGATAGTAGCAAGATCAAGAAGCATGCAAAATTTCATATCATTATCTTAGACGGTTTTTGAGATATACCACTTTAAAAATTTTCAGATGGGATAAAAATGTCATTTCGTTATTTAAAGCCTTATTTGGACATCTCCCTCGTGCTTATTATGAACCTGACAGTGCTGAAACTAGTTTTATATTGTTTTATGCTACTTTGAAGAAACAAATATCTAAAAAGCAGAAAAATAAGTCAAAGGAAACAAATGGAATTTTACATCAAAATCAGAGAAAAATTCTAAAAATAGCTCGCGAATTGAGCTGAAAGGGGTACTTTACCCTCCTGTAAAAATCTCAAATATGCCTAAAAGTGTCTAAGATCTATATTACAGCTTGTACTTATTACTCAGATGCTATGTATTTTTTTTAGAAGCTAAAAATCATGTAGAGGCAAACTGCAGTCATCCAAAACACCCCTATGACAACAATTTGTGAAGCATAAAACCTGTCCAAATAATAACACAAAACCAGCCCATAGGCATATCATCATATCTCAGCTTCTAACTGACTGACAGAAATGGTACACCTATCAAAATGTTTGTCTTTAAACAGTGAGTCTTTTTAAAGGGCATTCGAAGTGATTCTGGTCTCCCCCTCCACTCCTCTTCCCCCCTCCCTCCCCCCCCCCCCCCTCAATAGGCATTAACATCATATCTCAGCTTCTAATTGACTGATAGAAATGGTACACCTATCAAAATATTTGTCTTTAAACAGTGAGTCTTTTTAAAGGGCATTCCAAGTGATTCTGGTTCCCCCCCCCCTCCACTTCTCCTCCCCCCCCCCGCCCCCCCCCCCCCCCCATAGGCATTAACATCATATCTCGGCTTCTAATTGACTGATAGAAATGGTACACCTATCAAAATTTTTGTCTTTAAACAGTGAGTCTTTTTAAAGGGCATTCCAAGTGATTCTGGTTCCCCCCCCCCTCCACTCCTCTCCCCCCCCTCCCCCCCCCCCCTCAATAGGCATTAACATCATATCTCAGCTTCTAATTGACTGATAGAAATGGTACACCTATCAAAATATTTGTCTTGAAACAGTGAGTCTTTTTAAAGAGCATTCCAAGTTATTCTGGTCCCCCCCCCACTCACCCCCCCCCCCACTCAGCCCCCCTCCCCCTCATAGGCATTAACATCATATATGTTTCTAATTGACTGACAAAAATGGTACACCTATCAAAATGTTTGTCTTGAAACAATGCGCATGTCTTTATAAGGCCATTCCAAGTGATTCTGTTTGTTTTTTTCCCCTAACCCCCCCCCCCCCCCTTTGTCTTGTCAAGCATCTTCTGTACTATATATCATAGGTGTACTCATGTCATCATCTGTGTTCTTTTATTAATTTTTTTTTTTTAGGTTTCTGGTGAGCTTACATGTTGCATTGTGATGTTGCATGTATCCTTTTTGTGCCCAGTGATTTTAACCTTTGCATAGTTTCTTCCTAAATATATCACAGACCTCCTAGACCTCTGCTGAAATATCTTTCACTGTGTGACATACTGTTGCAATGCCTGTATGATATAGACTTATTAGTGTTGTATATTTTAACATTTTTCTTGTACAATTAAAAATGCAAATTTGGACATTTTTGTGAGTTGCCTAATCTGTGTGTATTCTTAGTGTCTGTACATTTTATTTAAGTGTGCATACATGCAAGTATGAATTGTAGAGGTATGAGTGGTGTGTGTGTGTGTGTGTGTGTGTGTGTGTGTGTGTGTGTGTGTGTGTGTGTGTGTGTGTGTGTGTGTGTGTGTGTGTGAGTGTGTGTGTGTGTGTGTGTGAATCTTGTGTGTGTGTGTGTGTGTGTGTGTGTAATATATATATATATATATATATATATATATATATATATATATATATATATATATATATATATATATATAAAAATATATATGTATTTGTGTGTGTGTGACTTTGTGTGACTCTGTGTGTGTGGTGTGTGTGTGTGTGTGTGTGTGTTGTGTGTGTGTGTGTGTGTGTGTGTGATAAAAATTAGTATTGAATAGGCTTGTTTGTGCACAATAAAATCATTACAAAGTTTTCAGTTTTTCTTGTGTTTTTTTTCTTTCTAACTACATGTTTGGTGAAACAAAACAACTTAATGAAAAAGAAGTGAAGAAAGTTCATGCACTGTTTAAAATGTGAAACCAACAGAGAGAACAAAGTTTTACTCAATTTGATTAGCACTTGTACGCTCTGATTAAAAAAAAAAAAAAGTTTTGTTTGCATGAATTTAAATGGATGCATTCAGGAGTGATTTCTAATCGTTAAATCACTATTTCTGTTAAAAATGCGTCTTACATGCACACTGACACAACAAACGGTAAACAAAATCGGCCAAATCTCTATTAGAAATTAGATCTAGGCAAGAGTTATCATTCTTGCATTTGTTTTCACGATGTTTCGTCGAACATTTCGGCACGATATAACAAAGTACAGATCCTAAGAAAAAACAAACACTACTAGAAACTATTTAGAATAGAATCATCACCCTCATTTATTGTTATAATAGAAAAATTTCACGCGAGCTCATAAATTCTGAGAGCACCCTTCGATGACCTAGTTCTTCGCTCCCTGCGATCCCATCCGGGATAAACTTGCGATCAACGATAAGTTTTTAAAATCTAAAATCATCGAGATTCGATAGTAATTAGGTACAAAATAAAAGCACAGCATTTACTTCTTCAGATGTGAGTGTAAATGCGCTGTACACATCGAAAATCTCTATCGACGTTCGCAAGTCTGAAGCATCTATGTGTAGACTCGCTAAGGCCGCCATTTTGGTCAGTTAGAAGGGGGGTACTGTATGCAAATGAGAATCAGACGTCATTTAACGAAATAAAACCCATACACTGAAATGAGGTTTTTGTTCTTGAAAAAACGAGCTTTTTAACGCTGTGTTGGATTTTTTTGTACGATTAATAGGGGAATTTCTACGACTTTCCGAAAAATGTAGGGAATTTTTAAACGCATTATACTGTATTTTAAAAAAACTTCACTAAAGTTTCTCTCATATAATCGGTTAGTGGAGAGTTTCTTCTTTCCAATGGTATGCGCTATGAAAAGGTTTGTATAGTGAAGGGGTGACAGATTGTGTTGGAAGACGAAGCACGAAAATTCACCGAGTCGCGTTTTCAGCCAGTGAGGCTCCGGTAGCGGCGAGTTTTTAAGTTTATTACCGATATTAAATCATCGCTCGCACTTATCCAGTCATCATTCTTGCAAAATGATATTACAGACGTTAAGTTAATGCATTAAACTTTTTACTAGTATATTTTTTTTTAGCTTTCTTTTAGATTTGGATGGAGAAATTTGGGTGCAAAGTAGATCTAATTTGCCACTTTCCGCTACGCTTACTCATTAGCGCTGCCGTGGTCCTACCTAGTATTATGTACTGAAGTGTTGTGCCATGCCGGCCGCAGATTGTTGTGCAGTGCAATCAGTGTAGCACAGCACAGCACAGCAGAGTACAGCACAGCTGTAACACATAATATACACTGAAGCAGCGTATGCAGCACGGTACACATCACAAAGGTGCAGCGCAGCGCAGTGCTTTGCAGTGCAGTGCAGCATAGCAAGACCTCAGAGCAGTGTGGTATAAGACAGTGTTTCAAACACTTGCGCCACTTTTGCCAAAGTGTAGTAGTTGAATAAATTTTGTTTTCTCTCTCCAAATTTCACAAATAATGAATCAAGTTTACACACAACTGCAAAGAAAATATTCATAACTCAACCAATCAAAAAAAATTCACATAACTAAAAAAAATTTAATTTCCGAAAAGCCACCACCACCACCCAAAAAAAAAAAAAAAAAAAAAAAAATTCTCTGTTCTTTTAAGCTTGCAAATTGGCCAGGGGGGGGGGTTAAAAACCAGCAGTGGAGGGGAGGAAAAAGAGAGGGGGAGGAAAGAAATGAGCAGGTGGCAACACATCAACATCAACAAACAACAACAACAACAACAACACAGAGAGGCGAGTGCAATTTTACCTGCTTTGCGCATAGTCCCTCGACTGTTGGGGTTTAAGCGGAAAGGAGAGAGGGGGGCTGCAAAAGAAGCAATCCAGACAACGATGACCACCACGATGACGATGACGACAACATAACCACAAGAGCAAGGTGTCACAACAACCAAGGCAGGTAAGCCCCATGCGTCAGGAGAAACGAAACACCCAAATTATAAAAAAAATTTTTAAATGTTTCGATGAAAGATAAAAAAAAAATTAAAAAATGATGATGATGATAAGATCAAATAAATAAACTTTGAGATGAATAAATCAATGGAGAAAAAAATTATTAAAAAAAAAAAAAAAAGAAATGAATAAAACTTGTTAGAAAAGATTTTCTTTTAAAAATGAAATCAGAATTTAAAAAAATTAAAAAGGTGAAATAAAACAGAAAAAAATTGAAATAAGATAAAGAATTTTTTTTTTTTTTAAGTTTCAGTGAAAACAAATATGCAGGCAGTAATTTTCTCTCCTCTTTTTTTTTTTAATCATGTTTCATTACGTCAATTGTTGTTATTTTTTTCTCTCTCCATTACATAATCAAAAAAATACTCAACTTCGTCCCCACCCCACCCTTTCTTATGATTTTAATGACCAGACTAAAAGGTCATTTCTGGTAGCCTTGACCTATATACATGACTATAAAAGATTTTCTGACTGCAAGATCTGTCGCTACAACTAGCAAGCATCTGACTTTATAACTGTACATGTCACTCAGCCTAGCAATAAACTAAACCAGAATTTTTTTTCTTCAAAGCTTACTTTGACTTTGTGATCTATCGAGTGAACCAAATTTATTTCAACACTTTTTGACCTTGCAACCTTAAATCAAGGTCAAGGGTTACCAAGGCCAAGGGTAATTATACAACCTATGCAAAATGAATTATCCACATCTGCAACCCCCCCCCCCCCTTCCGAAAAAAAAAAAAAAAAAAGTTTCAGGAAAATTATTTTCCAAAAGTCTTACCCCAACATGTTTGGCAAAAATAAAATAAAAAATAATTAAAAAAAAAAAAAAAAAGCCACAAATGAAACAAAATATCCACAAATCAACCAGCCAAATCCACAAACAAAGGGAGAGAAACTGCTGCCTGCACTCTGTCTCTCTGTGCATCCAAAGCTGATGAACCACAGTCAGATATTTACCATCCCTGATTGGCCCCTTACATCACTTTTTCCTCTCAATACAATGTTTTTCAGAAATATGCTCTGTCAAAAAGGAAGGCGCAGGTGGGTTAAGGCCTTCACCCGCCAAACATGCAAACCATGAATGAGGTTCTGGGTTCAATTCCCACCTACCCTTTCTTCCCAGTTTGACAAGAAAATCAAACTGAATGTCAAAGACCTTCAGATGAGACTATAAACCGAGGCCCAGTGTGCGAACGCACACAGAACATCTCAAGCACGCATTAAAAAACCTGTTCCGCCTTCGCAAGAGTAGGCTATTTTGTGCTGGTTGGAGCGGATCACAAAATTTTTTATATGCATGTACACGGATGTCGTGTTTAGACACCATCCCCAAATGGGAATGCAGCTACCTAAATATGGGTGGGGGGGGGTGGGGGGGGATGGTGACGGTACGTACGCAAAAATCTCACCATTGGTGAACCTCAAAGCTCTAGCCAATAAAAAACCACACACACAAAAATTAAGAATATGTGGTAATATGTGACCTGTGGTTCCTGCACATGTGCACACTAATCTATCTACCTCAACACCAGGTTACAACAAAACAAACAAAAAACATTTAAACAAAAAAACAAATTGAAAAAAAAAAAACAGCAAGCACGCACGCGCACCACACACACACAACGCAAACCTT
>CM060350.1:18018304-18023304 GCA_030674155.1 Stramonita haemastoma | reverse complement strand
TCCGATAGAAATGAAAAGGGAGTGAAAGAGGCTTTGTAAGAACATACCCCGCACACCCTGCATGTAAATCTCTCCAAGAAACAGTAGGCTATTTAAATGAGCGTTAGACCTAGAGTTGTGGTTGTCTTCAGGCTGTTGACAGTTTAGTTTATTTTTTTCAGGAAATGTGTGCGTTTCTTTTCTTTCTTTCTTTTTTGAACAGAAGGAGAGAACGTGTACCTGCAGTGACCTGTTCGTTTACTTACCGCTTGTTCCTTTATCTTACTGATTGTCAGATTGTTGTTTTGTAGGTGTGCTTTTTGCGAAGGCGTTCCTTCTTGAGTTGTTGATAGTTCCTAATCAGGGCAAGGGCCGGAGGAAAATAATTGATGCGAATGCTTATCTGTAACCCTTGGAAAATAAAGATCTCTCTGTCTGTCTGTCTGTCTGTCTGTCTGTCTGTCTGTCTGTCTCTCTCTCTCTCTCTCTCTCTCTCTCTCTCTCTCTCTCTCTCTCTCTCTCTCTCTCTCTCTCTCTCTCTCTCTCTCTCTCTTCCTCTTCTCCCCTTTTATCAAAATGTTATGATTTGAATGACTTATTTTGTTATAGATGGTGGTGGATTGATGTTTTCAGTCGTTTACCTCATTACATTCTCATGTTTGCTCTTTATTGCGCTTTTTCATTCAAATCAAAATCATCATTTGATTCTTACTTCTTATTTTCGTTTCTGAATGCGTGCCTTTAAAAAAAAAATTACCTTTTTGATGTATTGCTTTCTTATTTCTTGTCTGTTGCTTGCTACTTGGTATGGTTTCTTGCTCTTGGTATTTGGATCATTATTATTGTTGTTGTTTAGTTAGATGCTATTTTATCTTGATGTATCCCTGATAAGGGCGGGGACTGGAGGTAAAAAAGCACGCGAGTGCTTATTTATTATCCTCGAATAAAAGAATTTCCTTGCCTTGCCTTGCCTTGCCTTGCCTCTCTCTCTCTCTCTCTCTCTCTCTCTCTCTCTCTCTCTCTCTCTCTCTCTCTCTCTCTCTCTCTCTCTCTCTCTCTCTCTCTCTAAAAGAATAAATCAAATCAAATCAAATCAAATCTCTCTCTCTCTGTGTCTGTCTGTCTGTCTCTGTCTCTGTCTGTCTGTCTGTCTGTCTGTCTATCTGTCTGTCTGTACTGACTGTCTGTCTGTCTGTCTGTCTGTCTGTCTGTCTGTCTGTCTGTCTGTCTGTCTGTCTGTCTGTCTGTCTGTCTGTCTGTCTGTCTGTCTGTCTCTCTCTCTCTCTCTCTCTCTCTCTCTCTCTCTCTCTCTCTCTCTCTCTCTCTCTCTCTCTCTCTCTCTCTCTCTCTCTCTCTCTCTTGTATCCTTCGGACGCAGAACATCTTGCACACACGTTATATCCTGTTCCGCTTTTCATAAGAGTAAGCCATTGTGTACCGGTGGGAACAGATGACAAGATTTACAAAACTGCATACACACGGGGACTGGATGTAAAAAGTACGCGAGTGCTTATTCCATTGTCCTCGACATAAAAGAATAAATAAATACATAAATAAAAGGTAAAGGTAAGCTCTGACTACTGAGCTATCCTGCCCCCCGCCCCCTCCCCCCCCAAAAAAAAAAAAAGAAAAAAAAAAAAGCTCTGTATCTCTGTTCAATGTCTCTGTCTCTCTCTGACTCTAACACAAAAGTCCTTCGGATGAGACTTTAAACCGAGGCCCCGTGTGCGTACGCACGCAGAACATTTTGCGCACACGTTAAATCCTGTTCCGCTTTTCGTAAGAGTAGGCCATCGTGTGCCGGTGGGAACAGATGACAATATTTACAAAACTGCATACACACGGGGACCGGATGAAAAAAAGCACATGATTGCTTATTCCGTTATCCTCGACATAAAAGAATAAATAAATACATAAATAAAAGGTAAAGGTAAGCTCTGACTACTGAGCTATCCTGTCCCCAAAATAAAAAAAAATTAATAGCTCTGTATCTCTGTTCTGTCTCTGTCTATGTCTCTGTCTCTCTCTGTCTCTAACACACACACACACACACACACACACACACACACACACCACACACACACACACACACACACACACACACACACACACACACACACACACACACACACACATCTCTCTCTCTCTCTCTCTCTCTCTCTCTCTCTCTCTCTCTCTCTCTCTCTCTCTCTCTCTCTCTCTCTCTCTCTTTTAACTCTTGAAAAGAGGATTTATAAATAAAAATCGACCATCCTAACCCTCCAAAGCGAAGTAAGTATGTCAAAGTTCATAGGAGACCAATCATCGCAGAGAACCGGAATACGTCAGCACTTGAAGGTCCGGAAATCCAGTTTCCGTGATAGGGGAAAAGGTCAGTGTTGTTCACAGCTGAGAGATGGCCGAGTCGACGTGATACTTTTGCTTACGATGTTTGTTCCGTGTTGATGTTGTTGCTGTTGCTGCTGCTGTTGCTGGTGTTGCTGATGTTGCCGTTTGTGATGGTGATGGTGGTGTTGGCGTGACAGTAAGTTTATAGTTAGTTAGTTTGTTGTTGTTGTTGTTGTTTTTTGAGGGGGGGTAATTTTGTTTGTTTAAATTGTTGTTAGTGTTTGTTTTTTGTGGTTTTTTGGCTGTTTTTTGTTTATGTTGAGGTTTTTTGTTGTTTGGGGACCTTTTTGTTTGAGTTTTATATCATTTTGTTACAGGTGTGATTTTTCATGCTATTTTTTTGAGTGACCATTCTGGGTTTTGTTGTTGTTGTTGTTGTTTTTGTTTCAATTTTTTGCATATTGTTTACTTTTTCTTTTTATATTTTTCCTTCTTTTTTTTTTCGTTCCTCGGTTTATTTATTGTCTTTGAGGTTTACTAATAGTGAAGTTTTGAGTATGCAACCGTTTTTGCCCACCACGAAGGTAGCCGCATTCCGACATCGGGGATATGTTTCTATTTATTTTCTCTATTTTCTATTCCCTCTTTTCTCGTTGATTTAATTCGCAGAAATGAATGCAGCTGGTTTGTGATACGTGTAGCGTTACGTAACAGAACCCACGGCAACAAGAGAGATGTCCCTGGCAAAATTCTGTAGAAAAAATCATTTCGATAGGGAAACAAATGACACTTGAAGACAGGATTTTTTTTTAAATGGGTGGCGCTACTTTTGTGGCGACACCCTCGCCCTTTGCAAAAGCAGCCTGACTTTTATGCAGAAAACTCTGCTGTAACTTAATGTGGTATACAATACAATTCAATACAATACGCAATACGATAAACACAATACACTACAATACAACAACACAACACAAAGCAATACAAATACAGCACAACACAACACAACGCAATAATCCAATACAATGTAATACGGCACAAGTATATATATAATGCAATACAACACAATACAATACAGTACAGTACAATTATAATGCAATACTTTTCTTTTTCTGTCATTGTCACAATATCTAAACACTTACAGTGTTTTTGTTTTTTCATCTCTTTGATAGCCATTTTGTTCAGCTGCAGTCCATTTCTTGGACTCTCTCTTCAATTTTAGTTTTTATAATCTTTTTTATTTCGAGGATAATGGAATAAGCACTCGCGTGTTTCTTTACATCCAGTCCCAGTGTGTCTGCAGTTTTCTAAATTTTGTCATCCGTTCCCACCGGCACACATTGGCCAACACTTCCGAAAAAGTGAAACGGGTTTTAACGTGTGCGCAAGATATTCAGCGTGCGTTCTGCACACGGAACCTCGGTTCATAGCCTCATGCGAGTGACTTTATTGGGGGAGTGGAGTCTGTACTGATGTTAACTCCAGAGGAAAAATCCTCTTGAACGAGATTCGAACCCAGGTCAGCAGATCACGAGCGCAATACGCATCACTCTAACCTCTAGGCTATCCCATCCAACGCCCATAAATGTTAGAGTACCTATTACTCACATACGCTTTGATTGTCATTACATATATTGGTGTCACGTTGTTCCGAACTAGTGAAAGTTGGTTTAAGCCAGGAAGGACGGTGGCAGGATGGTTAAGACGTTCGCCTGCCAATATGTAAATCGTGAGTTTCTGGGTTCGTACCAAGCCTCGCCCTTTCTTCCCAGTTTGACGAAAAAATCGAACTGAATGTCAAAGTCATTCGGATGAGACTCGAAACCGAGGGAGGCCCCGTGTGCGAATGCACGCAGAACATCTTGCGCACACGTTAAAACCCCGTTCCACCTTTCGGAAGAGTAGGCCATCGTGTGCCGGTAGGAGCGGATGACAAAATTATAACAAACCAGCATGCACACAGGTGTCGTGTTTAGACACCATCCCTGAGGAAAAATCGGGGAGTTGGAGTCCCAGAGCGGCTCGGGGCTGTAGGTATATGGCAACGTTCTGGTGGCTCCTGCGACGGTACTGGAACCATTCGTATCGGTCAATGCCCTTCTAATGGATCATTCCAGTGCCGTGGAGAGGGGGGGTCTGCTGCATGGGTAACAGCTTGCCCTCCATACATACTTGCCCAGGCTTTGCGCTCTAAAGACTAGAGCGCAACTCCATAGTCTTCCGAGACTGATGAGTGCCTACTACTATGTTTTTTGCTAACTATATCCTGTAAAGAAAGAAGAGATGGGAGGACAACATCAGCGAATGGACAGGCCTAGAACCCAACAAAACCCCGAGAAAGGCAGAACAGAGAGAGGAATGGAGGGAACTGGTTGTCAAGTCTTCAGGGATGCCCCCCACGGTCGCCAGACTAAGGGATTGATTGATTGATTGATTTATTCTTTCTTTTTTCATTCTGTTATATCGAAGATAATGGAATAAGCACTCTTGTGCTTTTTTTACATCCAGTCCCCGTGTGTATGCAGTTTTTGTAAATGTCATCTGTTCCCACCGGCACACGATGGCCTACTCTTACGAAAAGCGGAACAGGATTTAACATGTGCGCAAGATGTTCTGCGTGCGTTCGCACACGGGGCCTCGGTTTACAGTCTCATCCGAAGGACTTTTGGGGAGAGTGGAGTCAGCACTGATGTTAA
>CM060350.1:18008304-18013304 GCA_030674155.1 Stramonita haemastoma | reverse complement strand
AAAACCACCAAAAAAAACAGAAACAAAAACAACAAAAACAAACAAAAAAACGGTTACGTACGCAAAATCTCACCATTGGTGAACCTTGGACCTCTATCCAAGCAACAAACAACAACAACAACAACATTTTTTTGTTACACTACACCACACAGAACACCCACCTCCCCCATCCCATCCCTACCACCATCTCAACCCACATCAATTAACTTCTTTTTCACACCCTGTACGTGTGTGTCCTCAGAAACAGACAGTGGGAACCCGGCCTGTGCATCATCCAACGCTTCTTCCGCACCATCCTCATCATCTCCTCCGTCTTCATCCTCGTCGCCATCGCCGTTCAACGTTATCGCCGCATCTGCCGCCCCCTCACCCCCCACATCAACCTCCGCCAGTGTCGCATCGCCATCATCGGCGCCGTCATCATCGCTGTCCTCCTCTCCTGGCCCTCGCTTTTCATCTTCGGGGAAAAATCCGTCACTCTGCCTGGGCACCATGAGGTTAATAATAATAATAATAATAACGGATCCACAATGGTGGTGGTAGCCCAGGGGTGGGAATGTGGCGTGAAAGACGGAATGAGGGATTCCATGTATCCTGTCATGTACTTCGCTCTTCTCTTCCTTATCTTCTTCCTCTCGTCCGCCATCCTCTGCGCGCTGTATGTTCGCATCGCGTGCCGGATATGGCGCCCGCGAAAGTTACAAACAGACATGACCAGAACGAAATCCGCCTCTCTCCCGGATTGTCGTCGTCTGAACGCAGTAGCCGGGGGATCCTCTACACGGAACAGTGGAGGAGGAGCAGTGAACGGGACAGCTACAATGCCGGTCAAACTCTTCGAAGAACTGACCAGATCTTTACAACTTCGCCGAAAACGCGACGCCTTCAACATCGTCATGATTCCTACACCCAGCTTCCGGCGGAAGAAGAGAGCGGCTTACAGCCGGAAGCGGACGACTTTCATCATGTTTTTGATGACGTTGACTTCCGTGGTGAGTTACCTCCCTTACATCCTGGTCAGTATCGCCTATACTGTGGCTTCAGGAGGGCTGAACAGAGATGTGGGGAAGAGCGTGGCAGCGAAAGCGATGGTGGAACTGTGTCTGAAATCGTTTCTCATCAGCAGTGCCGTCAACCCCGTGATTTACGGGTTCTGCAACCAGCGCTTGAAGAAGGAGTGTGGTAAACTCTGGCAGAGCTTCAGCTGTCGCCCACGGGCACGTGATACTGAGACGGAGGAGACTTCAGACACCCCTCCCAACAGCTGAGCTAGCTGAAGTGTGGTGTGGCTGGAACCTGGTTGAGGCAGAACTGAAGTGTGCTGAAACCTGGTTTTGCTTGTCTCTCCTTGGTAACGGGATAGCTCAGTGGTCAGAGTGCTGGCTTTCCCCCAGCCATTGTTAAGCAGTGTCCAGCGTGGTTACCAGGTGGATGGGCGACTGTTTGTGCGCCTTGGCTTCAGTACAGTTCCCCAGCTGTTAATGGGTACCTGCCCTCTTTGAGGTCAGGGAAGGTAAAGCAGCGAGGGAGAGGAGATGGGCGCCACTGCCTTCAACATGCTGGCCCCTAGAGAAGCTGAGGTCTCTGATGCCTCGCTCCCCTATGACCACACAGGTTATGGGACACCTTTACCTTTTACCTTACTTCCTTCCCTCCTGCCGCTTCTTCTGTCTTTCAATATCTGGAGTCTCTTCTCCCCTTCAGGTTTCCTCACCTTCTGCTCTCTCCTGCATCCCTTGTGGTTTCCTGAAAAGGCTTCTGTGTGTGTGTGTGTGTGTATTGTGTACGTGCGTGTGTGTGTGTGTGTGTGTTTAAGTGTGTGTGTTTAAGTGTGTGTGTGTAAGTGTGTGTGTTTGTGTGTGTGTGTGCATGTTGTGTGTGTGTGTGTTGTTACCCAACAGGAGTGTGTGTGTGTGTGTGTGTGTGTGTAAGTGTGTGTGTGTTGTTACCCAACAGAAGAAAGTGTGTGTGTGATATTTTTTATTTGAAGTTATTGAAGAATGTTTAAAACCAATTTGAAATGAAGCTATCTTGTGTCTTTTGAGATTATGATCTGTATAACTATGCCTGTCAGTATTGTAATTGCCCTTCATGAGATGATTAAAGTGTTTTTGACTTGACTTGACTTGACTTCCCAGCTGTCAGAGTTGACGCCAGTGGCTTTTATGTCATACTTGCATATTCACTTCTTTCTTTCTTTCCTTTTTTCTTTAATCTTTTATTTTGAGGATAATGGAGTAGGCACTCATGTGCTTTTTTTTGTTTTAACATCCAGATCCTGTGTGTATGCAGTTTTTGTACATTTTGTCATTTGTTCCCACCAGCACACAATGGCCTGCTCTTCTAAAAAGCGTTACAGGTTTTACTCTGTGCGCAAGATGTTCTGCGTGCATTCTCCCAAGGGATCCCTCGGTCTATAGTCTCATCCAAAGGGCTTTTAGGGAGAGTGGAGTCAGCACTGATGTTAATTCCAGAGGAAAATATCCCCTTGAAGCTCTAAAATAGTTGCTGTTTTCGTATTCGCAGAAAAAATTGGAAGGCAGGTGAATGCTATGGCTGAGTAGTTAAGACCATTTCAATTCAACCCCATAAGTCCATGAAGTCTTGGGTTTGAGTCCTGACAGCACTGTCTGCTGAATTCTTCTTTGTCAAACGCTCAGACAGCAACCATTGTTGTCCTGTCATATGAGCGAAAATGTTTTACGCTGCCATTAAGCACCTGACAAGTCAGGCCCAGCGCATCCAACGACTTTCGTGTAGGAGAGAATGGTTATCTTTCAAAGTCTTTCTGGGGAAAAAGTCAGGAGAATGGACACAGATGACAGAAAATAGACAAGGAGGAGGTGACAGGAAGGACAGAAACAAGGTAGAAATGAAAAGAGGGATAGAAAAGAGGGAATTCTTAGCACACACACACACACAAAAGCCACCACCCCCCCCCCCCCCCACACACACACACACACACAAAAGAACAATAACTATTGGAAAAATGTCATGCACAAAAACAATTTTTTAAAAATTATTTGTTTAAAAAACAAAACAAAAACAAAAACACAACAACAAAATCTTCATTCTTCCACACACTCATTTTCAAACTGAACAACTTTGTTGCTGCCTCAAATTTTTATTAACAACATTTATGAGGACCAAAAAAAAGCCCCCCCCCAAAAAAACAACAACAACAACAACCCACCACCCTAACCCCCCCCAAAAAAAAAAAAAAAAAAAACCATTGCTGAAAAAAAATGAACAAAAAAATTCAGAAACTACGTTGAACAGAATGGGAAATGTTCATGAAATTATTTGTATGGACATGTGAGCTTATAACTATCATCTTTCAAGTTTCCAGGGTATTTTAAAGTATGAAGTACATTCTTATACTCACAATATGCGGTTACCATCTTTAAGCATCAATTCAATCTCTCTCTCTCTCTCTCTCACACACACACACACACACACACACAAATAACCATACATGCACATGAAAACATCACACACACACACACACACACACACACACACACACACACACACACAACACAAGCACACACACAAGCACGCAACAACACACAACACACACACCACACACACACACACACACACACCACATCATACGCACCTTAAAAAAAAAAAAAAAAAAAAAAAGCTGAACACATCACTGGTCGATCTCCCCGAGGTAAAGTTGCTTGTCACTGGAGCAGGAAAGAACTGAAAAAAAAAAATGTATTGCATGATATATAACAATCAAAATCTCGCACAATTGATCATACAAAAACATTTTCGACATCAAAAACTTCTTACAAGGACATAAAGCTTTCGACTTTATTATGTATCACAAAAGGTTTACACAAGTCTTTTTATAATTTCCTGACATTCCCCCCTTCTCCCCCCCCCCCCACCTCCATAAAAAAAAACATATACATAAACTGTTTGAGTTGATAATAGTATATGTGTAAAAAGGTAAAGGTAAAGGTGTCCCATAACCTATGTGGTCATAGGGGAGCAAGGCATCAGACCTCAGCTTCACTAGGGGCCAGCATGTTGAGGGCGGCGCCCATCTCCTCTCCTTTGCTGTTTTACCTTCCCTGACCCTAAAGAGGGCAGGTACCCATTTATAGCTGGGTGAACTGGGGGACTGTATTGAAGCCAAGGGGAGCAAACGGTCACCCATCCAACTGGTAACCACCCTCGATGCTGCTTAACTTGACTGGGGGAAAGCAAGTGCTCTGACCACTGAGCTATCCTGTCCCCAAAAAACTAAACATTAGATTTTTTTTTTTCTCTTTAAACTCGATGAACATAGAGAACATTGATGAAAAAATATGGAATATGTAAATTATAATATGATTTTACACACAGACACATGCATGCATGCATGCCCACACACACACATACATAACACACACACACACTCACACACACACAACACCACACACACACAACACACACACACAACCTCCCAAAAGTCCTTTGGATGAGACTATGAACCGAGGCCCCATGTGTAAGCACACACAGAACATCCTGAGCGCACGTTAAATCCTGATCCACTCTTCCAAAGAGTGTGTGTGCCGGTGGGACGGAAGACAAATTTACATAACTACATACACATGGGGATTGGATGCAAAAAAGCACATGAGTGCTTATTTCATTATCCTCAAGATAACCAAAAAACAAAAAACACAGAGAGATGCTCATGCACCCCCCACCTTTTGTCTGATATCACTAGAAGTGAGCTGACCTAAAATTGAAGACAGAAATAACACCCCCCCCCACAAAACCCAACTCCTATATCCCCTCCCCTCCATACACACACACAACCCCCCCCCCCCCCCCCCACACACACACACACACACACAAACACACACTTACTCACCCCCCCCCCCCCCCCCCCTCACACACACACACACTGTACTCACGGATGGGCTCAAAAGGATGGAAGTCCACATCGTTGACGGACCCCGCATGGCCTGGCAGCTTGTATGTGATGCGGCGTGATGTGG
>CM060350.1:17998304-18000804 GCA_030674155.1 Stramonita haemastoma | reverse complement strand
TGAGGCCCCATGTGCAAACACACGCAAAACATCCTGCACACACGTTAAAAACCTGATCCGCTTTTCAGAAGAGTAGGCCATTTTGTGCCACTAGGAACACAAGAAAAAATGTTATTAGAAAAACAAAACAAACACAAGCACACAGGTGTGGTGTTTGGACACCATACCTGAAGTCCAAATGAAGATACCTAAATGATTCCAGAGATGGGGGGGGGGGGAGAATGAGAAGGGGAGGAAGGAGAAGGGGGGGAAGGAGAAGGGGGGGAAGGAGAAGGGGGGGAAGGAGAAGGGGGGGGGAAGGAGAAGGGGGGGAGGAGAAAGAGGGGGAAGGAGAAGGGGGGAAGGAGAAGGGGGGAAGGAGAAGGGGGGGGGGGGGGGGAGAAGGAGAAGGTGGGAAGTATGGGGAAGGGGGGGAGAAGAGGAGAACAGTTTCTTACTAAAAAATCTCACAATTGGTGAACCTCAGAACTCTAGCCAAGGACTAATTAAAAAAAACAACCCCAAAACCCAACCCAAACTTATGACTGTTTTCACACCCACATGTTTATCACCCCAATAATTATTATTATTATCATTACACAAATTTTGGCAGTTACACTTACGAGCCGTCAGTGCTGAACTGAAGTTCCATCACTGCCCCTGTGTGTCCTTTCAAGATGGCGAAGTTTTCGCATTCTCCGTACACCGACCAGAAATCTGTACAAAAAAAACCAAAACACACCAGCATGATTATGTCAGCCTGTGCCTAACCTAGACTGTAATTTGTAAAGCTTTCTGAACTGTCCCAAATACCTCCCTCCCCCCCCCCCCCTCAAAAAAAAAAAAAAAAAAAAGAGGAAAAGAAACACGATCCCCATCCCTACCACACACCAAAAACAAAACAAAACAAAAGCAAACAACAAACAAACAACAAAACCCAACAGTTTATTATTATCATTTTTTAAAAAAAATCTAAGGTCAGGGACTGATGTGTGTGCGTGTGGTGTGTGTGTGTGTGTGTGTGTGTGTGTGGGGTGTGTGTGTGTGTGTGTGTGTGTGTGCGCGCGCGTGTGTGTGTGTATGTGTATGTGTGTGCAAGCTAAGATTAAGAAACACAAACAAAACATATGGCAGACAGCAATGCAAGTACATGTAATTGTATACAGCTTTTCTTTTAGACAAACAAGTAATGGCAGTCTAATATTGTAATAATGGAACAAAACCACACTAAAAAAAACAAAACAACATCACAATGCAGCAGTATGGCTGACAGTATTAGAATAAAATCAACTTTGATGTAGTAACAATGGTTTGTGTATATATATATATGAAATCAGTATAATGAAAATAAGTTTTACATATTTATAAATATATATCATATGTAACAAACTTTGGTATCTGTTGTTAAATTTTTGTTCTAATCACTCTACTGTTTACACAACCGAGGAACAATAATCAAGTAATCAATCAGCAAGTAACTAGTATTAGTAAGTATGCTCAATCATGTGAATTTCTGATTAAATTTTTCCCCCTTTCTGATAAATAGAAAAGTTTGACAAATTTATCAAAGGCAGCAATCCACACAGGGACTGGATGTGAAGAGAAAGCTTACAAATTATACAAGTGCTAATTCCATTATCCTAAAAAAAAAATTAAAACAAATTTGTAAACTCTCTCTCTCTCCCCCTCCCAATTTTTAACTGTAGAATAGATAGATATCTATCCTTTCTCTCTCTCTCTTCCTTCTCATAATATCTCTCACTCACTCACTGAGTCACTCTCATTTTTGACAATCCCTCCCCTCTCTCTCTCTTTCTCTATCACGGTATTCTCTGGATAAGAAATATTCTACTTGATAGACATGGTGCCACAATCTCAATGTTCAACAAAAAGTTGTATAATACTCACGGATGATGCGATCGAAGCCAGCTGAGGCAATGTACTGTCCGTCAGGGGAAAACTTGGCGGTGTAGATCTCACCCTCGTGACCCGACAGCAGCATGATGGGAGCAAACAAACCTGACGTACGGGGAGGGCCCTGGGGACCAGAAAAAAAATTATCGAATTAAAAAAAATTGGATTCATGTATTTCATATTCAGAAAATCTCCTAAGTTGGAATGTAGCTATCAAGATGGTGGTTGAAAAGGGTCACATGTAATGATGCATGTATACATGTACGCAAAATCTCACCATTGCATTGGTGAACCTTGGAGCTCTACCCAAGAAACTTTTTTTTTTTTTTAAACTATACAATATAAGATTGTACATAAGGAATTGGTTGTCAAGTCTTCAGGACTGCCCCCATGGTCGCCAGACTAAGGGATAGATAGATCTACAGATAGTAATATAAGATAAAAACTAATCAATACAACATAGCTTAATTCAGCCTGACAAATAATGAAATAACTGAAACAAGAGTTAGAATAACAATCAAGAAAGAAACCAGATGTAAGGTAACTTCGAGCATAAATTCATGTGAAGTGTGTGTGTGTGTGTGTGTGTGTGTGTGTGTGGTGTGTG
>CM060350.1:17995453-17998204 GCA_030674155.1 Stramonita haemastoma | reverse complement strand
ACACACCAAAAAAAACCAAAAACACCACACACACACACACAAAAACACACACACACACACACACACACCCACCCACACACACCAAAAGAACTGAAAAGTCCTTTGCCCTTTCAAGTGACATTGTGTTCGCCAACGGGGGACTCAAGAGTACGTTACGTAGAGTTAGTTCTGTTTATGTAGTTTTTATCTTCCTGGTGTGGTGCACACATGTTCAAAAGCCTGCTTCTTGTTTTTTTTTTTTTTTGTTTATTTGTTTATTTGTTATGATCATGTTGAAATGGAGTTCTTTTCTGATTATCATCAACAACTTGTCTTAAATATTCTTTTTTTTTTTTTCCTTTCTGTTTGTTGTTTTTTTTTTCTTGATGCTTTCACGGTTTTTGTAAAAAACGAAATTATGAAAAAGGTTAAAGGTGTCCCGTTCCCATAACCTGTGTGGTTCGATAGGGGAGCGAGGCAATCAGAGACCTCAGCTTCTCCTAAAAGGTAAAAGGTGTCCCAATAACCTGTGTGTGGTGTAGTGGAGCGAGGCGTCAGAGACCTCAGCTTCTCATAAAAGGTAAAGGTAAAGGTTGTCCAATGACCTGTGTGGTCATAGGGGAGCGAGGCGTCCCAGAGACCTCAGCTTCTCAAAGCTAGGGGCCAGCATGTTAGGAGGGTGGCGCCCCCATCTCCTCTAACCGTTATGCAACCAGCTTAAGTTTCTGTTGACAAAGTCCTTCAGTTTCCCTTGAATGGTTCAGACAGCAACTTTTTTTTTTTTTTTTTTTTTTTTTGTTTGTCTGTCAAAACATAAGCGAAAATGCGTTGCGCCGCTGTTCTTGAGCGCCTTACAAGTCTGGCCTTGCCATCTTGACTTCGGCGTGTGGAGAGAGGAATTGTTTTAATCTTTTAAGTCTTTCTGGGGAAAAGGAACCGAGAGGGAAAATGGACCAAAATTGTAGAAAACAACCGAAGAGGGAAAGGAGGTGACAGGAATATTTAAGGAACAAGGCAGACAGAAAAAGAGAGGGGTTAGAAAAAAAAAGGGAGTCCCTTAGCACAAGAATTTCCAGAAGGCGGGGGTTGCTTTTTATACTGTTTAGCTCTCCCCCCAAAAAAACAACAACAACAACAACAAAAAAAAAACCCTGGACATCCCCCAAGGTAACATTTTTCTTTCAAAACGGTGTGATGTTTTGGGTTGTTTTGGGCTGTTAAGCCTATTTTGGCGCAAGCAAAGTTTTCTAAAGTGGGAGGGGGTTAGTCTCAGTGGTCAGAGCACTCGCTTCCCCCCCCCCCCCCCCCCCCCCCCCCCCCAGCCAATGATAAGCAGCTTCCGGGCATGGTTACCCCTTTGGATCAGGATATGTGACTGTTTGCGCGCCCTGGTTTCTGTACAGTCCTCCCAGTTCACGACCCAGGGTTGTAAATGGGTACACGTCCTCTTAGAGCCCCAGGGAAGGTAAAGCAGCGAGGGGAGAGGAGATGGGGGGCCACCGCGCGCCCTCATATGCTTGCCCCCCCCCCCCCCCCCCCCCCCCCCCCCCCCCCCCCCCCCCCCCCCCCCCCCCCCCCCCCCCCCCCCACCCCCCAGAGAATCTAAGGAGGTCTCTGATGCCCGCTCTCCAAAGACCGCATAGGTTATGGGGATCACCTTTACTTTTTTTTTTTTTTTTTTTTTTTAATCCTTAGAGTTATCTGTTTAAAAGCTTGTAAAAGTGTTTGTTGTACTCCAACGACTCCTATGTTTCTGCTTATTGGGTTTTTGATCTGATAACATTTTTGTTTATGAATATATATATATATAAAATATTATATAATATATATATAATAATATTTTAATTTATATATATATTATATATATTTTATATTTTTATTTTATATTATATAGTTTCACTTGATAAAAAACCCACAGTTCTGCTGGGCACCGCTCCCTCCAGGCACACAGTTGAGGTAAAAATTAGTAAAATAATAATAAAAACACGACTGTGTTCAACTTCACTTCTTTTTTGACAGCAAATTTTCGCTTCTATTCTGAACTTCATTCAGGCTGAATAAATAACAATTTGGTTAAAACCTGCTTTTTAAGCATCACATACTGATTTATATTCAAAATGATCACCTTCCCCGCACATAAAATGCATTGCTAGCCACTGAGATCTTTTCAAACTTTGACTCTCTTTCTTCCCTTCCTCTCACCCCCTACCCCCTCTCTCCCACCCTCCCTCTCCCCCCACTCCTCTCTCTCTCCACACACCCCTTTCCTCCCCCCCTTCCTCTCCCCCCCCACTCCAATTCCCAAAAACTAAACAAAACCCACAAACGTTACAACAACGATTTGGCTTTACAACCTATCAATAAAAACCTATAACCAAAACAAACAGGACAATACTCTTTTTTTAACATATCTCTTCCCTCCTTTCCCTTCTGTTTACACCCCCCCCCCCCCCCACCACACCCCTACACTTCATGTCTCTCCCATCCCTTCTCCTGTCCCCCCCCCCCCCCCCCACAGACACACACACACAACACACAAATCACAACTCTGATTTTTAAACTATATATAAGAAACATATTATCATAACCCCTCCAAAACTAAAATTATAGGAATGGAGCACCAATATAAGTCTCTTCTAAAGTCCACAAATAAATAAATGAATCAATAAATGAATAACATGAAGTAGGTAAAATAAAACATTCTATGATAAATGACTTGAAATGGATTTAAAAATTTGATTAAAACATAATCATTATCAAATTTAACTGAAA
>CM060350.1:17987953-17990453 GCA_030674155.1 Stramonita haemastoma | reverse complement strand
TCTCTCTCTCTCTCTCTCTCTCTCTCTCTCTCTCTCTCTCTCTCTCTCTCTTCTTTATTCATTCTTTTTTATTTCGAGGATAATGGAATAAGCACTCATGTACTTTTTTTCGTCCTGTCCCCGTGTGTATGCAGTTTTGTCAACTTTGTCATTGGTTCCCTCCGACACACAATGCCTACTGTTCCGAAAAGCAGAACGGGTTTTAACGTGTGGGCAAGATGTTCTACGTGTGTTCGGATACGGGACCTCGGTTTATATAGTCTTATACGAACTTTTAGGGGGAGTGGAGTCGGCACTGATGTTAACTCCAGAGGAAAAAAATCCTCTTGAACGAGAATCGAACCCGGGTCAGCAGATCACGAGCGCATCACTCGGACCACCAGTTTATCCCGTCCCTCCAGATTTGCACACCGTGTTGCTTCTCTATTTTGTTATTTTTATTTTATACCACTTTATGTCACAGCAGATTTCTCTGCATGAAATTTGGGCTGCTCTCCCCGGGGAGAGCACGTCGCCACAAAAGCAGCGCATACCCATTCCCCCCCCCCCCCCCCCCCCCCCACCCCGGGATGGTGTCTAAACACGACACCTGTGTGCATGCTGGTTTTTTTTTTTTTAATATAATTTTGTCATCTGCTCCTACCGGCACACGATGGCCTGCTCTTCCGAAAGGCGGAACGAGATTTTAACGTGTGCGCAAGATGTTCTGCGTGCGTTCGCACACGGGACCTCGGTTTATAGTCTCATCCGAATGACTTTGACATTCATTTCGATTTTTTTCCTCAAACTGGGAAGAAAGGGTGAGCTGGGTACGAACCCAGAAACTCACGGTTTACATATTGGCAGGCGAACGTCTTAACCATCCTGCCACTGTGCTTCTTTCTCTGTGATACAGAAAGATGTGAAGGAAAAGAGGAACATGGCTGGGTAGTAGTAGCCGTTGTGGTTGTAGAGACGGAAGGGGACCTTTGAAACATCACAGTCTGCTGTATTGCTAGAACCAAATGATAAGTGAGCACTGAAAAAAAAAAACCTTCCGTCAAAAAGCCAACCAACCAATCAACCAGCCAACCAACCAGCCAACCAACCAGCCAACCAACCAACCAACCTACGTAGAACATCTTGTTGCGTACACGGTAAAACCCGTTCCGCTTTTCGGAAAAGTAGGCCATCATGTGCCGGTGAGAACTAGAACTAATGATAAAATTGACAAAAACTGCATACACACGGGGACTGGATGTAAAAAAAAAACAACCCACACGAGTGCTTATTCCTTATCCTCGAAATAAAGAATAAAATATAGGAAAAAATCCCCCCCCCCCCCCCCCCCCCACCAAACCAAACCGAAACAAACCAAACAAACAAATAAGTAATATAGCAAAGAAATGAAGAACAGACAAAGGGATAATACAAAACAAACAAGCAAACAAGCAAACAGCCAACCCAATAAGGGGCACCAAAAGAGAGAAAGCAATGCGAATAGTTTATTCAAAAAGCCTTGGCCACATTTGAAGGGGGAAAAACACAAATCATCCAACATAGTGCAAGTATGAAAATAGTATACGAAGAATTATTTCACAGCACATAATTATTTGCAAGAAAACAAGGCATCAAGAATTAATCAAAGTATCCCGCAGTTTAAATGCTTTATAATACAGAAAAATGGCTAATTGTTTCATAGTAACTTCACTTCTAGACGTGATAAGCATTAATCGACTACCATCGGTAGCCTTCGGAAACCTGCCTCATTTTCATTTGTTTCTTTTGTGTAATTAGCAGTAATAGGAGTGACAAGGAGGGAGTCTGAGTCAATTATTGTGGCATGCCACAGTGACGAATGTAAAGATCGTGAATGAGGCAGATTTCTTTCTACAATGTAGCCGATTTCTTGCTACAATGTATCGAACACATGTTGGCTTCGTCTTGTTGTTCAGTCTGTTTTGTGTCTTTGCCCTGAAAGGGGATTTATAGCTGATGAGGAGTGAGTGGAGTGTGGGGGGATTACCTGTCTGCCGGTTTTTTCACTACAGTTTTTCACTACAGTCTCTACAGTTTTTCACTACAGTCTCTACAGTTTTTCACTACAGTTTTTCACTACAGTTTATCGGATATCTCCAGCCACAGACTAGCTAACGTCTTTTTGTTATTCGTATCATATCCTACATTGTATTTACTTTCCAAAAAATGTGTAGGTTTTCCTATCTAGTGTTATTCATAAGCATATAAGAACCCTAAAACCGAACATAGCCCCGGCTAAAAATTATTTGTCTTACGTGCGATTTCTCTGAGCAACAATAATCATATCCAGCAGTGGAAGGGGTAATGTCCGGGTAAAAAATTTAGCATTTCAAACGGGGGTACATTAAGTTGAATAAAACGAACATGAAACAGCCACATTTTGGTCTAAAAGACAATGGTTCCGCAGCCATTTCTCTTCGTGAAGGTCGTTGCAGAAAGGTGGGACAGGTAATGGTGCAGAACCACCGTCATTTGTCACAAA
>CM060350.1:17980453-17982953 GCA_030674155.1 Stramonita haemastoma | reverse complement strand
GATTCATAGGGGTGTTGTTGTGTGGGGCGGGTGGGGTGGGGTGGCTGTGTTATGATGCTGAAGGTGTTCCCATAACTTATGCAGTCATTTTGGGGAGTCAGATGTCAGAGACCTCAGCTTCTCCAGGGGGGCAGCATGTTGAGGGCGGCGCCCATCTCCTCTCCTCTCGCTGCGTTACCTTCCCTGATCCTAAAGAGGGCAGGTGGGCATACTCATTGACAGCTGGGTGAACTAGGGGACTGTACTGAAAGCGACGCGCATGAATAGTCACCCGTTATAGTACTAGTTTCCACAGTCTACTGATTTTTTGTAACGGGGTTTTATTCCCCATTTCGAGTGAATGAATGGATAAAAGGGACGGGGTAGCTCAGCGGTCAGACCACTCGCTCTCCCCAAGCGAAGGTTTTGCAGCGTTGAGCGTGGTAACCACTCGGATAGGTGACCGTTTGTGCGCGATCTGGCTTCTGTACAGTCCCCCAGTTCACCCAGCTGGCAATGGGTACCTGCCCTCTTTAGGGCCAGGGAAGGTAAAGCAGCGAGGGCGAGGAGATGGGCGCCGCCCTCAATTATGCTGGCCCCTGGAGAAGCGGAGGCCTGTGACATCTCGCTCCCCTACGACAGTGTAGGTTATGGGAACGCCTTTAGAGCGCATAAAAATTATCTGCACCATTTGCGCAATCGTGATCGAAGGCTGGGTTATGAGCATCATGAAAGAGAGCCGGAATTTCATTCATACCAATTTATTGTCGACATCTGCATTTATGACGAGGCCGATAGGTGAGAGAGAGAGAGACAGAGAGGAGAGAGAGGAGAGAGAGAGAGAGAGAGAGAGAGAAGAGAGAGAGAGAGAGTGTGTGGTGTGTGTGTGTGTGTGTGTGTGTGTGTGTGTGTGTGTGTGTGTGTGTGTGTGTGAGAGACAGACAGACAGACAGACAGACAGACAGAGAGAGGGGGTATTTTTGTCTCAGGGTGACTGACATCTCTTGTCGGAAACTTACCGTTATTAGGACAGATTTTCTCTGAGCTTGCTAGATCCTAGATCTTTGCACAAGCCTATGGGAGTCTGTTGAAAATCACGTATATTATCTAATTTGACCTCAAGAGCCTGATTATTTCTTCGTTGCTGTATTAAGTAGATATCCACACGTTTATTTATCACATCAATTTTGTTCCCAATCAAAAGTCGCCCCCTTTTTTCTACACAATTTTACCAGAGACAACTCTCTTGTTGCCGCGGAGGTTCTTTTACACGAGGTGAATTGTAAGGGTGAATGGAAAACGTGTTACGCACGCGACCTCGCTCTATCGTCTCGTCCAAAATACTTTGGCATACAGACCCGCCACCCCCACACACAGTCTAGTGGATGGGAAAGAAGTTTTGGGGCACAAAACGGGACTCGAACTCTGGACATTTCGCTTTCTATGCTTCCCGAGGGAGACTCCTTGGCATCTCCTACAGAGACCACATGAGCAACGAAGATGGGCATAACAGAATCCAGCAAACCTTTGGTCCATACGAAAATTTTCTATCAGTTGGAAAGAAGCGTAAACTTAAATGGTACGGGCATGTCACAAGATCGAAAGGACCAGCAAAAACAATACTGCAAGGCACTGTACTGTCCAAGGAGGAAGAAAGAGGCAGACCAAGGAAGAGATGGGAGGACAACATCAGCGAATGGACAGGCCTAGAACTGAACAAAACCCTGAGAAAGGCAGAACAGAGGGGGGAATGGAGGGAACTGGTTGTCAAGTCTTCAGGGGTGCGTGCCCCCACGGTCTCCAGACTAAGGGATAGATCTATAGATTCATAGATAGATAGATAGGTAGACAGACAGGTAGATAGATAGATAGATCGATCGATATGATAGATAGATAGACAGAAAGGTAGATAAGTAGATAGATAGATAGATAGATAGATAGATAGATAGATAGATAGACAGATAGAGAGATAGATAGAGAGATAGAGAGATAGATGCAGGTGCATTACCCACTAGACCACCGATCAGATGAAAAAAAAACTGAGGACACAGGTGTTAAGGGTGGGGGAGGGGGTGGGGGTGGGGGGTTAGCGTTTTGGAGTTTTCACCAGAAGCTAACATAGGACCTAGGTCCCGTATGCTAAAGCATGTGGAACATCTTGGGCACAGATTAAAAGTCCCACGCACCTTTCATAGAAAAAGTGGGTCAGTTCATGACGCACGGATTGCATAGAATATTGTATTGTAGTGAATTGTATATTGTATTGTTTTGTATATTTATATTGTATTGTAATGTATTGTATTGTATATTGCATTGATACCACTTTTCAAGTCACGGCAGATTTCTCTGCATCAAATGCGGGCTGCTCTTCCCGGGGAGAGCGCATCGCGTCGCCACAAGAACAGCGCCACCCAATATTTTACTGCCTTTTCTTGTCTGCAACTGTATTTGTTCCCCCTATCAAAAGTTACTTTTTTTTCCTACAGAATTTTGCCAGGTACAGCTCTCTTGTTGCCGTGGA
>CM060350.1:17941126-17968626 GCA_030674155.1 Stramonita haemastoma | reverse complement strand
TGTGAAATTCAGGCTGCTTCCCCGGTGGAACCTGTTGCCACAAGACAGCGCCACCCATCCCTTTTTTTCTTTTCCTGTCTGCACTATGTGTTTGGTGATTAATTTCCTTTTTTTACAGAATTTTGCTAGGGACAGCTCTCTTGTTGCCGTGGGTTCTTATACGTGCATTAAATAAGTATTGCATGAATGCGTGTGTGTGTGTGTGTCATGTGTGGTGTGTGTGTGTGTGTGTGTGTTGTGTGTGTGTTGTTTTGTGTGTGGTGGGAGAGAGAGAGAGAGAGACAGAAGAAGACAGACGACAGACAGAAGACAGAGAGATTCAATTGATTAATCTTTTTTTTTCTTTTTATCGAGGATAATGGAATAAGCACTCTTGTGCTTTTTACATCCAGTCCCGTGTGTATGCAGTTTTGTAATTGTCATCTGTTCCACCGGCACACGATAGCCACTCTTACAAAAAGTGGAACAGGATTTAACTGTGTGCAAGATGTGGGCAAAGAACAGACAGACAGACAGACAGACAGACCAGGACAGACAGAAGACAGAAGACAGACTTACCGTCTAATGGAAAGCGAAACACAACAAGAGACAGACAGCAAAGACAAGAAGATCAGAACCACATTTCTACCCAGGGATCTTTAACGTGTGCAGATTCGTGGGCCGCTTTATCCCACGCAAAGAACGCCTCTTGTTGCTGGGAGACAAACTACGCAAATTCAACAACGTCTACATCAAAAACTTTGGCGATGATTTAGACGACGACAAACTCAAACAACTCTTCGAGCCGTTTGGCAAAATTATCAGTGCTAAGGTAATGACGAAGGCTGGTATTGCTTGTGTGATTGCTTTTGTGTTGCTTGTGTGGATTTGTGTTGTCTTGTGTGGATTTGTGTTGTCTTGTGTGGATTTGTGTTGTCTTGTGTGGATTTGTGTTGATCTTGTGTGGATTTGTGTTGTTGTCTTGTGTTGTTTGTGATGTGTTGTCTTGTGTGGGTTTGTGTTGTCTTGTGTGGATTTGTGTTGTCTTGTGTGGATTTGTGTTGTCTTGTGTGGTTTGTGTGTCTTGTGCTTGTGTTGTGTTGATTTGTGTTTCTTGTGTGGATTTGTGTTGTCTTGTGTTGGATTTGTGTTGTCTTGTGTGGGTTTGTGTTGTCTTGTGTGGATTTGTATTGTCTTATGATGTGTTGTCTTGCTTTGTCTTGTCTTGAGTTGATTATGTTTTGTTGTTGTCTCTTATCCTGTCCTGTCGAGTTATGTTGAATTGTGCTGTAGTTTTCTATTGTGTTGTATAGTCTATTGTACACCGCTTTGCAGTCATAATGTGTGTGTGTGTGGTGTGTGTGTGTGTGTGTGTGTGTGTGTGTGGTGTGGGTGGGTGGTGGTGGGTGGGTGTGGGTGTGGAGCGCCCGCACATGTGCGTGTGCGTTTGTAGATAGATTGAGAGACAGAGCGAGCGAGCGAGAGAGAGAAAAACATTGAAAATTTTGAGAGAGAGGGGAGAGAGAGAGAGGGGGGGGGAGAGAGAGAGAAAGAGGGGAGAGAGAGGGGGGGGGAGAGAGAACAATGAAAAATTTAAGAGAGAGAGAGAGAGAGAGAGAGAGAGAGAGAGAGAGAGAGGAGAGAGAGGAGAGAGAGAGAGAGAGAAGAGAGAGAGAGAGAGAGAGGAGAGAGAGAGAGAGAGAGAGAGAGAGAGAGAGAGAGAGAGATTTTAACGAAGAACTTTGCCACAGAGTGTCCACTTTCCTGTTGCCGTGGGTTGTTTTACGTTCACTTAATGCATGTTGTATATGTGACCTTGTTTTATGGTCTTTTCCCAAAAACACACACATACACACGCACGCACGCACGCACGCGCACTCTCTCTCTCTCTCTCTCTCTCTCTCTCTCTCTCTCTCTCTCTCTCTCTCTCTCTCTCTCTCTCTCTCTCTCTCTCTCTCTCTCTCTCTCTTTCAAAATATCTAGGTTTATTATTGCTTTAGTGTCTGTGGCAGTGTTTTGCACGCTCTTGTTCACAGAGTCGGATAGAATGTTTATCAACGTATTTGTTTATAAATTAATTATTTATTCGTTTATGTCGAAGATAATGGAATAAGCATTCATGAGCTTTTTTAATCCAGTCCCCGTGTGTATGCAGTTTTGTCAATCTTGTCTGTTCCTGCCGGCACACAATGGCCTGCTCTTACGAAAAGTGGTACAGTGTTTAGCGTATGTTCAAGATGTATCTGCATGCGTGCATGTGTGTGTGTGTGTGTGTGTGTGTGTGTGTGTGTGTGTGTGTGTGTGTGTGTGTGTGTGTGTGTGTGTGTATGTGTGTGTATGTACATGTGTGTGTGTGCATTTGTGTGTGTGTGTGTGCGCGCGTTGTGTGTGTGTGTGCGCGTGTGTGTGTGCGTGTGTGTGTGTGCGTGTGTGTGTGTGTGTGTGTGTGTGTGTGTGTGTGTGTGTGTGTTGTGTGTTGGGCAGGTGATGACAGATGCTCAGGGCAAGTCACGGGGCTTTGGGTTCGTCAGCTATGAGGACACCGACTCTGCTGAAAAGGTATGGCCTAGCAGTGTGCAGGATAGCTCAGTGGTCAGAACACTCGCTTTCCCCCCAGGCAATGTTAAGCAGCGTCGAGCCTGGTTACCAAGTGGATGGGTGACCATTTGCGCGCCTTGGCTACAGTACAGTACAGTTCTCCCAGTTCACCCAGCTGTAAATGGGTACCTGCCCTCTTTAGGGTCAGGGAAGGTAAAGCAGCGAAGGAGAGGAGATGGGCACCACCCTCAACAATATGCTGGCCCCTAGAAAAGCTAGGGTCTCTGACGCCTCGCTCTTCTACGACCACACAGGTTATGGAACACCTTTACCTTTTAACCACTACCTTTCCACACCTTACTTTCCCTCTCTTCTATTTCTGGTCTCTGTCTCTTCTCCTTTCTCTTCTTTTCTCTGGTCTTCTCTCTTCTTCTGGTCTTACTTATCTTGTCCCGCCAACTTCTCGCAAAACATCTTGCGCACACGTTTGAATCCCATTCTGCCTTTCGAAAGAGCAGGCCATTGTGTGCCGGTAGGAGCCGATGACAAAATAAAAAATTAAAAAACCCAGCATGCACACAGGTGTCGTGTTTAGACACCATGGTCCCTGAGGAAAGATCGGAGGAGTCCCCAGGGCGGCCCGGGGCTGTATGTATAAGTGTGTGTGTGTGTTGTCTGTGTGTTGTGTGTGTGTATAAATAGATAAATAAATAGATAAATAAATATATATATATTTATCATAAAGGGTAGGTGCTGCACTTGTGGCGACGCGCTCTCTCCCCGGGCCGGAAGAGAGAGCAGCCCGAATTTCACGCAGAGAAATCTGCTGTGACAAAGTGGTATAAAAAAAATTTTTTAATTTATATATATATATAATATATATATATGTATATATACATATATAGATAGATAGATAGTAGATAGATAGATAGATGATATAGATATACATATTAATAATAATAATAATAATACTAATACTACTACTAATAATAATAATTATAACAATACTACTACTACTACTACTACTATACTACTAAAATAAATGCTTGTCTGTGTACCCACACAGGCTGTAGCAGCCATCAACGGCATGGAGCTGAACGGGAAAAGCTGTTCGCGGGCAGGGCCCAGAAGAAGTCGGAGCGACAGGCGGAGCTGAAGGAACGCTTCGACAAGTTCAAGGTGGACCGTGTGAACCGGCTGCAAGGAGTCAACCTGTACGTGAAGAACCTGGACGAGGCCGTGGATGATGACCGCCTGTACAAAGAGTTCAGTCAGTTCGGCACCATCACCAGTGCCAAGGTGCGGGGGGGGGGGGGGGGGGGGGGGGGGGGGGGAGACAAGGGGGGGGGGGGTTGTGGTGGGGGGGGTCAGGGGGGTGGTGGTGGTGGTGGTGGTGGTGATTGATAATGGAACATAAAATGATGGTGTTGTGGTGGTGGTGGCGACTGACAGTGGAACACAATGGTGGTGATAACAATGATGATGATGATGACTGTGAACATGTTTTTGTGTTATATATATATATATATATATATATATATTATATATATATATATATATATATATATTATATATATATTGCTGCGCTTCTGGATACGTGCTCTTTCATACGAAATGTTTTACATGGTGTGTTAGATTTCGAGTTATCGTTCAGTTAAGTTTGTTGGCTGTAATGTGGGTTTTGTTTTTGTTTCGTTTTGTTGATTTTTTTTTTTTTTTTTTGGAAGGCGGTGGACGGGTCACTTTTAGTTTTTAGCTTAGTTTTGGATGGGGTTTGAGGTGGGTTTTTTTAAAACTTTATTTGAGTTTAGGTTTGAGGGTTTTTCACTGTTTTTTTCTTTTTTGTTGTTGTTAATTTTTGAGAGGAGACTTAAAAGATCCTGACTTTGCTGGCAATATTTTGGACATGCTCTCTCTCTGTACGGCAGGCCTCACTTCTGCACCGCCATAAACACCAGCAACTGAATGAAAAAAAAATCATTAACTTTCCATACAACAAAACAAAAACAACAACTTTAAAAAAAAAAAAAAAAAAACTCAGCGCTGTTCTGTTTGCAGGTTATGACGGAGGGAGGGCGCACCAAAGGATTCGGCTTCGTCTGCTTCAGCAATCCAGGGGAGGCGACTCGCGCGGTGACGGAAATGAACGGACGAATTATCGTCTGCAAACCGCTCTATGTCGCTTTGGCTCAACGGAAAGAAGACCGCCGAGCATTCTTGGCTTCCAGAGTCAATGTAGCGCGTCAGGTGAGTACAACACAAATAAAATTGTACAAACCAAAAACTACAAGAAAGGGAGGATGGTTTACGAAGAGGGTGGGTGCAGTGGAGTGGAGAGATTGACCAGACTTTGTCTTTGAAATGAGCTGAGAGCAGAGTTTCATTTTTCAAAGGTTTTCGTTTTAATAAGCCCAAGGTATTGGTTTAGTAGCCGCCGCTGTGGCCTAGTGGTTGGGTTTGTACTCGTATTAAGGTTGCGGGTTCGATTCAGCTATACAGCCATGGCGTTGTGCCTTGGAAAAGGCACTTTACGGCTATTTTCACCCCACCCAGTGTAAAGGCGGTACCAACCTTGTGTTTGGGGTTAACTTGCGATAGACTGGGTCTATCAGGGGGAGTCTATGACTCTCAGTCGCTTAACGCCACGAAACCGGGATAAGCACGCTGTGAGCCTTATGGCTCGGGACAGACTTTAACTTAACTTAACATGGTTTAGTATGATTGTATTTTGAGATTTTCTTTTCTTCAAAAGACAGCTGAGTGATTGAAATAACTAAGAATAGGCGGAATGGATTTGGAAGCAAGGAATTATATGTACCATGAACTTAAGCGTTGCAAACAAGACACTGATTTCATGAGATGGGTTCTAGTTAGTTCTTTTTTTGCACTATAATTGTTTGTTTTGTTTTATCTCAAACTCCTTTGCATTAGATCAGCAGTTAACTTCTACAAGGTTTTTGTAGGTATTTTTGCTTATTATATAGTTTAACAAAAGATTATAAAGAAAATCCACGACAAAATTTTGAAGACAAAAAACATGCATCGAACGAAATAAAAACAAGAAAATTGTACATGATTGTCAGTTCAAATCATAATCAAGACAACATCTTTAAAAAAAATTAAAAATTAAAAGAGATAAACACCGCAAACTCCACCGAACTGGATCATAACCAAACAACCAGAGGAAGAAAAAAAACGAAGAAAAAAAAGAGGATTATCTACGGACAATTAAAGGGATACAACTCCACTAATTCACATATAGGCAGCACATAATGTTTGTGTCCCCTCGATAGGCACCCGCACATTCCGGGGAGGAGGGGGGGGGGGGGGGGGGTAAGTATGCGTCGTATGGAAGCGGGCAACAGTTCCATGAAAAAAAAAGTCACCAGAAATCAGAGTTTAGCTGATGCTTGATAGATGCAGTATCGAATGCGATGGTAAACCCACGAGTTCTTAATGCGTGTGTGTGTGTGAGTGTGTGTGTGTGTGTGTGTGTGTGTGTGTGTGTGTGTGTGTGTGTGTGTGTGTGTGTGTGTGTATTCTGTTAATTAATTAATCTTATCTGTGAAGGGTTGCGGACGCGTGAATGATTTGAAAGCAAACGCTTTGGTTTTGTTTACTTTACAAGATTCAGTACTATACACATTCCATATGATTATTATTGTTATTGTTATTATTTCTTTTTTGTCATTGTTGTTCTCTGACGCCTTGCTCCCCTACAACCATATAGGTTATGGGACACCTTTATCTTTTAAACACCTTTACCTTTTTTTTTGTTCTCTTTGGACTTGCTGTTGTTGTTTTCTGCTGGACTTGTTGTGACTGTTGTTGTTTTCTGCTGGACTTGTTGTTACTGTTGTTGTTTTCTGCTGGACTTGTTACTGTTGTTGTTTTTTGCTGGACTTGTTGTTACATATTGTTGTTTTCTGCTGGACTTGTTGTAAGACTGTTGTTGTTTTCTCTGGAACTTGTTGTTACAGTAGTTGTTTCTGCATGGAATTGTTACTGTTGTTGGTTTTGACTGGACTTGTTGTTACTGTTGTTGTTTTTGCTAGACTTGTGTTGTTGTTTTCCCTTGCTGGACTGTTTGTTTTTGGTGGACTGTTGTTGTTGTTTTCTGCTGGACTTGTTGTGATGTTGTTGTTGTTTTCTGTGGACTTGTGTTTTTCTGCTGGACTGTTATGAAAATAGTTTTTTCTCTGGATCTTGTTTGTGACTGTTGTGTTGTTCTCTGCGACTGTGTTTTAACTGCGAGTTTTATGACTGTTGTTGTTGTTCTGTGGACTTGTTGTGACTGTTGTTGTTGTTTTTGCTGGACTTGTGTTGTTTTTCTGCTGGATTGTTGTTTGTTTGTTTTCTGCTGGACTTGTTGTTGTTGTTTTTGCTGGACTATGTTGTTTTTTTTGCTGGATTGTTATGACTGTTGTTGTTTTCTGCTAGACTTGTTGACTGTTGTTGTTGTTTTTCTGTGCTTGACTTGTGTTGTGTTTCTGCTGGACTTGTTGTTGTGTGTTGTTGTTTCTTGCTGACTTGTTGTGACTGTTGTTGTTGTTGTTTTCTGCTGACTTGTTGTTGACTGTTGTTGTTGTTTTTGCTGGACTTGTGACTGTTGTTGTTGTTTTCTGCTGGACTTTGTTGTTTTCTGCTGGACTTGTTGTGACTGTTGTTGTTGTTTTTGTGGATTGTTGTTACTGTTGTTGTTGTTTTCTGCTGACTTGTTGTTACTGTTGTGTTTTTGCTGACGTTTTTGTTTGCTGTGACGGGCTGGCTTGTTGACGTGTTGTTTTGCTGACTTGTTTTGTTTCTGTGATGTGTTTCTGTGATTGTTTTTTGCAGATTGTTGTTTATGTTGTTTTGTTTTGTTGTTGTTGTGGCCCAGAACCAGCAGAGACGTACAACAGCCAGGTGTTCCAGCCCGGGGGTGCGGGTACTTCATCCCCACGGTGCCTCAGGCTCAGCGAGGCTTCTTCGCTCCTGCCCAGATGCCTCAGATCCGAGGTCAGCAGTGCTGGCAGAGTCCTTCCAGACCTTCCCAACATGCTGCTCAAGGTCACACCTGCCCCCTCCTCCTCCCTCCTTCCTCTTCTTACCTCTCTCTCTTCTCTCTCTCTCTCTCTCTCTCTCTCTCTCTCTCTCTCTCTCTCTCTCTCTCTCTCTCTCTCATCTGTCTCTGTCTTACTCTCTCTCTCTCTCTCTCTCTCTCTCTCTCTCTCTCTCTCTCTCTCTCTCTCTCTCTCTCTCTCTCCTGCCCAAGTCTTTATTTCACACTAGAACAATTATTATCATAAATGTTTGGGGACTGGATAGCTCAATGGTTAGAGCACTCGCTTTTCCCCAAGCTATGGTTAATTCACCAGCATTGAGCTGGTTACCTAATGAATGGGTGACCGTTTGCGCGCCTTGGCTTCAATATCCCAGTTCAACCCAGCTGTCAATGGGTACCTGCCCTCTTTTAGGGTCAGGGAAGTTATATAAAGCAGCGAGGGAGAGGAGATGGGCGCCGCCCTCAATATGCTGGCGCCTAGAGAAGCAGAGGTCTCTGACGCCTCGCTCCCCCCTTCGACCGCCTAGGTTATGGAACACCTTACCTTTTTTTCCCCCTTTACCTTTGTTTTTAATTTCTTGTCTGTCCTTGCCACTGTTTTTATTTGTTTGATTGTTTTGTGGTGTATCTCTCTGTGTGGTAGAGGTAAAGGTATGGATCGGTGGTCTAGGAATGGATCGGTGATCTAGGTGGTAACTCACCTTGCCTAGAAAGCCTAGACAGGCTACCAAACCGTCAGCAGTGGTAGAGGTAAAGGTAAATGTGTGTGGACGGCTACCAAACCGTCAGCAGTGGTGAGGTAGAGGTAATGGTAATATCTATGGGTAGAGGTAAAGGTAAGAGGTAGAGGTAAAGGTAAACAAAGTAATGTGTCTGTGGACAGGCTACCAAACCGTCAGCAGTCAGCAGGGCGCCAACACCGCCGCCGCCCCTCTGCCCTCGCGGGCCCGCACGCCGGGGGCTCAAACCCCGGGGCCCTCCCCGCTGCCCACCCAGCGCACCGCCTCCGCCGCCACCGCCAACGCCCGCGCCATCATGGGCCAGCCCTCCTCCCCCTCCCCCGTCCTCACCCCCGGGGGGGGAGGGGGAGGGGGGGCTCCCCCCCACCACCGCCCCCTCGCGCCCAGACCATGCCCCCACCACCGCCCCCCGCGCCACGTACAAGCTGGCGCCCCACATCCGCAACCCTCCCCCTCCCCCGCCCTCCCCTTCCGCCGCCGCCGCCGCCGCCGCGGCTGCTGCCGCCGCGGCTGCAGCGCCACCGCAAGGTGTGCAGTACGCTGCGGTGGCTCCTCAGGTGGGTCTGGGTTTGTTTGTGTGTGTGTTTGTGTGGTGCTTTATTTATTCATTTGTCTATGTATTTTTCATTTTTTATTCTTTTATATCGATGATACTGGAGAATAATGGTGTGTGTGTGGGGGGGGGGGGGGGGGGCGGGGGGGGGGGTTGTGGGTGTGTGTGGTGTAGGTGTGTGGTGTGGTGTGGTATGGTGTGTGGTGGTGGTTGGTGTGTGTGGGGGGGGGGGGGAGGGGGATGGGTTGGTGTTTTATTTCTGTTTTATTCTTTATTTTATCTTTTATTCGTGGATAATGTGGTATTGTGCATGTGTGTGTGTGTGTGGGGGGGGGGGTGAGTGTGGGGTGTAGTGTGTGGGGGTGGGGGGTGTTGTATGGTGTGGTGTGGTGTGATGTGGTGTCTGATTTGATGTGCTGTGGTGTAATGCAGTGTGTGTCTGTGTGAAGTCAAGTCAAAACGATCTGTATTGAGGGTAAAAGATTAAGTTTAAGCAACTTTTTTTTTCATCCTGCCCTCACCAAAACAAATCAAGAAAATTTCGTCTAAAAGCGGACAAAAGACTGTTACAAATTAATCTATGTTAAGAGAACAAAACATGAATAAGGAAAGCATTTTGATAAACAAGACCCTGCAATATAAGATTAAAAAAAAAAAATTCCAAGACAGTAAAACATAATTGTTTAAGCTCAATTCAGACAAAGACGTATATATAAAAACAAAACAAAACAGAGCAACAAGTTTAAGAATGATTTACAAAGCAGCCTGATGTAAAGAAACCTCAGTGGTTAGAAAATGGCGTCACAATATGTCCATCAGATCTTTCTTCAAAAGTGTCCTTAATGTTTATTTTGAAGGAGCTTATTTTTAAAAAAGTGAGGTAGATTATTCCACAGTGTTCTTCCTGAATAAGCGAGGCTTGACGTATAGAGATTACTACGGGGCCTGGGCAAAAATAGTTTATGAGTAGGCCTGCTTTTATTGACAGCAATTTGTTTCACAATTTTGTCTGGACGCAAGCACGCACAAACACTCGTAATGACTTGCATGTGCACGCGCGCGCGCGCGTGCGCGCGCACACACACACACACACACACACACACACACACACACACACACACACACATACACACACACACACCCCCCCCCCCCCACACACACACACACACTACCCCCCCCCACACACACACACACACACACACACACTCTACCCCCCCCCCCACACACACACACACACACCACCTACCCCCCCACCCCACCCCACCCCCACACACACTACCCCCCCCCCCCCTCCCACACACACAACACACACATCCAACATACAAAACCCATACACATCCAAACAAACCCTCAACCTCCTCCTCCAACTCTCCGCCCCCCTCCCCTTTCCCCTTTTCCCCTCTCACAGCCAGGTCAAGTGGTGGTCAGTGCCAGCAGTGCCGCCCAGGAGCCCCTGACAGCCGCCCTGCTGGCCGCGGCCCCGCCCCAGGAGCAGAAGCAGATGCTGGGGGAGCGCCTCTTCCCCCTCATCCGCCGCCTGGCCCCCTCCCTGGCCGGCAAGGGTCACGGGCATGCTCCTGGAGATCGACAACTCGGAGCTGCTGCACATGCTGGAGTCCCACGAGTCGCTCAAGGCCAAGGTAGGGGCTGGGGCTGGTTAGAGGCTGTGCCTGTGCGTTCTCTGAGTATAAGGTGAAAGGTAAAGGTGTCCCCTATAACCTGTGTGGTCCTAGGGGAGCGAGGCGTCAGAGACCTCAGCTTCTTTACGGGCCAGTATATTGAGGGCGGCGCCCATCTCCTTCCTCTTCCTCGCTGCTGCTTTACATTCTTTACCCTAAAAGAGGGCAGGTAGCCATTGACAGCAGGGTGAATTGGGGGGGGGGGGGGGACTGTGCTGAAGCCGAGGCGAGCAAAACGGTCACCCATCCATTTTGGTAACTACCACGGTCAGTACTGCTTAATTAACCTTAGCTTGGGGAAAGCGAGCGCTCTGACCACTGAGCTATCCCGTCCTCCTGCATTCTCTGGATAATGAGCAACAACAACAACAACAAAAAGTGTCCCCGAGTTTTCAGGGGGTTTTTGTGGTTGTTTTTTTGTTTTTTTTTGGGGGGGCTAGTTTAGCCTCAACATGAGTCAGACCAGTGGCGGACACTGTATAATTATAGTGAGTTGTGAAGACTGTTCCCTTCACAATCCCATGCATGGGGCCAGGAATGAAGTCCTGGGTTGGAATCTCAGTGGTCACAGCTCTCGCATTAGCGTGGATACCAAGTGGATAAGTGACCATTTGCGCTGCCTTGGATTCAGCACAGTCCCCCCCAGCTCACCACTCAGCTGTAAATGGGTACCTGCCCTCTTTAGGGTCAGGGAATGTAAAGCAGCGAGGGAGAGGAGGTGGGTGTCGCTCTCAACATGCTGGCCCCTTGAGAAGCTGAGGTCTCTGACATCTTGCTCCCCTACACTCTTATAGGTTAAGGGACACCCTTACTTTATACCTTTTTACCTTTTACCTTACGTAGCTCTGATGTGTTTTTTCACGTCTGCAAGAAAGCTAAGGAGCGTTTGATTGTTTTTCGGTTGGGGTTTTGGGGGGTCCTTTTTTTTTTTTTTTTTTTAATCTCTTTCATTCATATTTATAACCCCTGACTTTTCGGTCGTATTTCAGAAAGAAAATCGCGATTCTTTTTTTTTTTTTTTTTTTTTTTTTGTATTTGGGGCTGGTCTATACCAAATTGTTGTGCTACCATTAACATTTGTGTGGATTTTTCGTTTCCTTTCTCGTGTACATTTTTTTTCAATCTGTCGATGTCAGTCTGTCTACGTTTCTGTCTGCCTGCGCCTGTCTGGGTTTTTTTTTTTTTTTGTCTGTCCTGTTTGTCTGTGTATATGAATGCGTGTGTGTAGACACGAGTAAACGCTGGCAAGTATGTATGAACTGCAGTTCTGTGGTTTAATTAAAGTTTTACAAGATGACAACCCTTAGATGGCCTCTGTGGTCGGCGAGGCTATAAACAACAAGATTGGATTGGATTGGATGTGTGAACTGCAGATGTAGGTACTTCCATACATGCATGGCAAAATTAATAATTGTGGATATGTGCAGTACGTGCCTGCTTTGGGTGATGCAGGTGGAAGAGGCCGTAGCAGTTCTGCATGCTCACCAGGCTAAGGAAGCCGCCACCACTGTGGTCAGCCAGAACCCGGGAGGCCTTCAGGAGTGAAGGAGTGATTGGAGTTCCACGCCACCCTCCGGCCCTGCAACGCTTCATCCTCCTGCCTGTCCACTCCTCACAGTTCTACTGCTGTTGTTCACTTCTCTCTTTGGTTTTTTTACCTCTGTCTGTCTGTCTGTGCCTCTCTTGTCTCTTACCTTTCTCTGTGTGTAAACGTCTGTCTGTCTGTCTCTGTGTGTCTGTCTTTCTGTCTCTGTTGTCTGTCTTCTCTCTGTCTCTGTCTGTCTACGCTCTGTTTCTGTCTGTCTCTCTTCTTTCTGTCCTGTCTGTCTCTCGTCTCTTCTCTCTCTCTCTCTCTCTCTCTCTCTCTCTCTCTCTCTCTCTCTCTCTCTAGGCGTTGTCTGATCGTGAGACAAGGCTCGTTCAGTATTCATTTGGGTTGGTGTCCTTTACAAATCTTTACTGTCCCTACCTACGATCACAAACGAGTGCACAGACATACACACAACTCAACAATATTTACACGCCCCCCCTTTCCACCCCCCCCCCCCCCCCTCTTCTTTCTTTTCTCGTCTCCTCTCCCCTCCTTTCCCCCTCTTCCAAGGCCGCTGGACATAATTAGTCTTGGGTTATTTGTCACCCGTTTTAAAGTTACCTGTGGTTTGTAAATTCTCTCCTCTTTTTTTTTCGTTTTATTTTGTACAGTACAAGTGGAATAGGCTTGTTGGCATGTAAGCTTTTGTGGATTAATAAGAAGCAACTCAGAGCAGAAAGAAACATCAGGCAGAAACTGCCACGAGACCCAAAAAGTTTTTGTGACCATAGCGCGCGGGCCAGTGTGAGCCAGCATTGGGAGATCAGTATAGTAGAGGTATGGGTTGCTGAGCGGTTTGTCTCCTCGTCATCTCCCACAAAGCGCAGTAGTAACGTCCCTGCTTTCAGACCTCACGAACAGCCGAGAGAACACGCTTCACCCTTCTGTTCTGAATCTCTTTGTCATCCAACGCTGTAACATCCTTGAAGTAGTTCCAGCATCATCATCAACATGAAACGAGGAGAGCGGCCAGTGTTTTTCTTTTCTTTTTTTCTTTTTTATAAAAAAAAGCCAAACCAAAACCAAAAAAAATTAGTGGTGTCTATGTTGGTGAATTGTGTCACGTTTGCAAACTAAACTAATGATGTCCAGTTTTCTACTGAAAGAAAAAGCCCAATCTGGGTGTTGGCAAAAGATAGAAGAAGAAATATCCCACTTTTTTTTGCAAAAATTTTTTTTCTTTTACGAAGATGAACAGGTGTCATTTTCTTTCAACTTTTTTTTCTTCTTTTACCGATGAATAAAAAGCCCTAGATCTAGTTAATTTCAGCCTCTGAAAATCCAAACTAAACCCCATCCTTTTTCTTTCTCACGTTTTGTTTTGTCTGATAAATAATCTGTGATAAGTCAGCTTGTGTGTTCCTGTGCAGAAAGATGTGTCCTTTTGGTGTCTAATGTCGTAGGGGAAAGGGGGTGTACTTTTTGTTTGTTTTCGGATTGAATTTTTGAGGATGTCTTCAAAGTGTATTTTCGGCCTAGGGTTGAGGCTTATGTGTATGTCTGTATAGAACGCCAGGCCACACAAAGGCTTTGATGAGTTTAGTTGAACAGAACATTTTTTTGGTACTTTTTTTTTCCCAGCCGTGGCTGGCACTTTCAGCTGCGTGTTATAGTGCTAAGTGCTTGTCTGTATGTTGTTGAGGGCGCGAGTTGTTGCCTGCAGCACTCTACAGACTAGGCCTAGTCTAAAACTGATTGTATGGCGTGTACAGCTGAGGTTGTGAGAAGCTGAGCTGCTGATGCTGACACCCTCTCCTTCCTCAAGGGCGGATTTCTTGGAACACTTGGCTGTTCCAGATCAGAGTGGTCACTCTACTGTCCTTGTTTTTCTCACTGATAATCCTGTAGTTCTGGAGATGGAGGAAGGAAGGAAGGAAGGAATGAATGCATGAAGTTTTCATGCAGAAGGATAAGCTTTCAAACCAAGCCGGGTCTTGAAACTGGCGCCATATTTCACTGCAGGGGTGTACAGTCACGTGATCAGAATGTCTGAATACCGGTACGGTTCACAATAACGCGGATTTCAAGGATAAATTCTATCGTGTGATCCGAGCATCCAAAACAGTAGGTTGGTCTGGCAAAGTTATAGGGATGAGTGGTCTTTGTATGTCCGTCAGTGAAGTATCAGTCCGTCAGAAATAAAAAATGTAGATGAAGTATACTTCTTATCTAGAACCTATAAAAAGAAAAAAAAAAAATTGTTCGGTCTTAATGTATAGGAGAGAGAAGTGCTGTTTTCAGGATGTATTAAGTTTCACATTTGTAGAGCATCTTTTCAGAAAATGATATGATAGGATACAAAAAGATAGTTAGCAAAATGTGTGTAGCTTTAACATCTATACCATACTTTATATATATATATGTAGAGCTATCATGATGATATGATATACGACATGGATGGTGAAAAATTAAGCTTGTTTTACATCTATAAAGTAGGGTTTTTTATTATCATTATCACCATATCTTAAAAATGAAAATATGGAAGTTACCATTGAACGGTGATTTCTTTTTGCATAGCTTTTGATTGAAATTAAAAGAGAATTTCTCTGAAGTTATTGATATAAACAAAGTGGACATCTCTACCAAAACCAAATCTTTTTTTGTCTAGCATTAAGTTTGTAATCCAAATTTCAAACACTGTACTTACAGTGGAAAATCACCATGACGAACATAAGCTTCTTCACAATAAGCAAGTAGATAGATAGATAGATAGATAGATAGATAGATAGATAGATAGATAGATAGATAGATAGATAGATAGATAGATAGATAGATAGATAGATAGATAGATAGAAAAAAATGTAAAACTGTCAGTGAAATTCACAACCGTGTCAAGAATGAGCATTCCATCTGCAAGATTTATGGTTTGAGTGGAGATTGAAACAAGAATGCATATTCTGTGCAGAATTTTTTTTAAAACTATGAATAAAAAAAGGAAAGTGTCTCCAAAATGTTGAAGAATTGTGCTTTTGCATGGTTCCTTCGATACAGTAGGATCATTTTAACCCCAAAATCATGAGGGGAACAAGAAAAAAAATAGTTTATTATCCTGACAGACAACCACGGAAGAAGGAATAAAATATAAATATCTCCACAACAATGATCCACTTACGAAGGTTTATTTGCGCAAACACACACACACACACACGCACGCGCATGTAAACATGCATACACGAAAACACACATACACATAACCTATTGATAACAAGGCCATAATAACAAGGGCGTACCATTTTCCAAAAAGAAACAATCAATGTTTTATCATATTAGTGAAGGAAAATGATTACACATCCAAACTGTGTTTTCCTCTTTGGTTGGTCTTTTTTTGTTTTTAAACTTACTCATAAGAGAACCGATATTGATACAAAAAGGGGCACGTTTTCCTTAAATAGAAAAGGAAGGAGATTTGCTTAGCTAACTCACATACACCAAGGTTTAAAAAGACATTCATGAAAACATGATGCAAAAAAAAATAAGAATAATAAACCCAACTCTCTCATGTGTATACACCTACTTAATTTTTAAATCTGTACTCTTTTCACACAGCTCACCTATTTTTTGATAAATCCCAAGCAAAATTGTGATAATTCTCAAGATGTACATTACTGCTGGACTGTTCACTGTTCAGTGCAGAAACATTCTGACTGGAGCAGGAAGACTCAAATGTTTCTGAATTATTGTGTGGTGGTGGTGCTGCTGTTATTGTTGTTGTTGTTGTTTTTTAATCTGGGGAAAGAATTAGCATAGATCTTAGATAATTTCATAGGTTTGTGTAAATAGAAAAACCTTAGGTAGGTTTAACTGTTATTCTACTGTATTTATCCAGTGAATGGAAAGTTGGGTTGTTGTTTTTCTCCCTAAACGTGTGTTGAACACACTCAAATGGCTGGTGGTATGGATAGGGATTATTTTTTATTGCAGTGGTTGTTGTGTCAAATGATAACTTTTTGTCTTGTGTTTTGTAGGAAGATTTTTTGTTGTGTTTGTTTTGTTTTCTTTGTGAGATGTCAACTGGTTTGTCATTTTGAACTTCAATAAACTGTTCGAAAAGTTTAATTTGGGACTTGGATACTTGGTCGGTGTGTGGTGTGTGTGTGTGTGTGTGTGTGTGTGTGTGTGTGTGTGTGTGTTTATTTATTCATTCTGTTATTTCTAGGATAATGGAATAAGCACTTGTGTGCTTTTTTACATCCATTCCCCATGTGTATGCTGTTTTGTAAATTTTGTCATCCGTTCCCACCGGCACACAATGCCCTAATCTTCCTAAAAACGGAACTAGTTTTAACATGTGCGCAAGATGTTCTGCGTGCGTGTGCACATGGGACCTCAGCTTTATAGTCTCATCTCGTCCAAAGGACTTGGGGGGGGGGGGGGGGGGAGGAGGGTGGAGTCTGCCTCGAGGTTAACTCCTGGGGAAAATATCAGGATTCGAACCCAGGTCCGCAGAGCACGAGCGCAATGTTCTAACCAACCAGGATATCCCGTTCCCCCACTTTTAACATCTCCAGTCTTTTTTGTCTACCCCCCCCCCCCACCCCCCGCAAAACACACACACCCACAACACTTTTTTTTCTTCACTCTCAAAAAAACTACAGGCACATTCTCACACAAGAAAAAGTTTATTCTTCATCATTATGGAATGATAATATTCAGCAAGTAGTACCGGAATTTCGAAGAAAAAGACTGAAGAAATTTTAAGCCAAAAATTCATTCCTTAATAACAATTTCTAAAAACAAGCCAACCAAAGACAGTCTGTAAATAATTACCAAATTCACACACACACACACACACACACACACACACACACACACACACACACACAAAGGGACTCAAATCTTCAAACAAAATACTCCTTTCTCATAACATTTTTTTTAAAGGACCATGATTAAGATATAAAAAAAAACTGAATCAAAATGTCTTTTAAAGCAATTATGTGCATAAAAAAAACAACTTGGAAATAATCCCAAATGGGGGAACATTCAACAAGAAGCCACAAACTCTCAATTTTTTATCATTTCAAAAATATATATATATATATATATATATATAATATATATAATATATTATATATATATATATAAATATATATATATATTATATAATATATTATCAACATATATGATAACATAATAATCATTCTTTCATTCATGTTTACAACCCCCATGCAATACTAGCGACAAATCCATTAAAAAAAAAAAAAAAAACCTCACACACACACACACACACATACACACACAGCTGAAAAAGAAAACTGAACATATTAAAATTATGAAAAATTGCAATGCTAGCAATAAATTCTACTCTTAAAAAAAACAACACATACACACACAACAACAACAACATCAGCAACAAAATACATCCCAGAAAAGCGACAACAACAACAACCACCTCTCCAAAATAAGCCTTCTTCATCATGGCGCAGGCTAGAAGCTAAGTCAGCTGTGGGTGTAAGCGAAGTACCAAGGCAACACATTACAATGCTATCATGTTCTCTGTTCGGGGCTTTACAAAACAAATAAACATGCATTAATAACAAGCGCGCGCAGGCACGCACGCACCACACACACACACACACACACACACACACACACACACACACACACACACTGCATTTGAGTACGATTTAAGAAGCAAAATAAATTGATTTCCTTTCTGTACTACAAAACCCCCAAAAAAACAAAAACAAAGTAATCTGATTTACACACACACACGCAAGCATGTGCATATAATTATGAACACGAACACACACATGAAAACAAGCACACACACACACACACACACACACACACACACACACACACACACACACACACACTATTAACACCCGGTGCGCAAAACAAACCTTGACTGCTTACATCAACTACAACTTCAGAATCAATGAACGCTCATATATAATCACAGATGTCTCAACAATAATGCTACACTAATATATGTACAAATACCACCCACCCCACCATTCCAGGTATTTGATTTTCGTGTCACAACAAAAACAACCACAAAGGTTACACAACATCCCCCTACAGTGAAAAAACGCAAACTAAAGCCGTACGTGCACGTCACACGAACATGTGGACTGGCCAAGACTGTCTTACAGGGAACAGTGCAAGGAGGGAGACGAAGAGACAGACAGAGGAAACGATGGGAGACAACATCAGAGAGTGGACTGGCCTTGAGTGGAACCGATTTGCTACAGAAAACAGAGGACCGCAGGAGTGGAGGAAGCTGGTTGCAAAATCTTCAGTGGCGTCCCTACGTTTACAGGACTATGGGTAGGTGAAAGGTGAAGGTAAACATTCCCTACAAGACAAAAAATTCCCAACACATCTTCAATCTGCTGAATCTAAAAATATTAATAATATCAATATGGATTATGCGCTGAATCTGTAAGCAACATCAAAGCTTTGCATGGTACTAACCATACCAGCAGTCAGAATTAAGGACTTGAACTGACTTCTCATTCATCCAACTCCTTCAGGAGTTGTTGGGAGCATAGGCTTGACTTCTTCTTCTTCATCATCGAACGCTCAGACAGCAACTATTATTGTCTGACATCATGAGTGAAAATGCGTTGTGCGCGGCCGTTTAAAACACTTGACACGTCAGGCCCTGCGCATCCGACTTCGCGTAAGAGAGAATTGTTGTCTTTGAAGTTTTCGGTGGGGGGGGGGGGGGTGGAAAGGCGGGAGAATGGACCAAGAAAGCAGAAAAAGACAAAAAGAAGGAGATGACAGGAAGGATAGGAACGAGGCGAAAACAAGGAGAGGGATAGAAAAGAGGGAATTTCAAGACGTTGGGGATGCTATTTTTAGAGACACCCATGGGGGTTACAGTATCAAGGGGAGTAGCAACATAATGCGAAATAATACTCTCTAGTTCTCGCACTGAATGACGAGTATCATTCAAAAGAAAGAAAAAAAACACACAAAAGTGATGATAATTAGAAAGAAAAAATCCGGGGGGACTGTAATGAAGCCAAGGCACGCAAACGGTCACGATCACCATCCACTTAGTAACCACGCCAGTGCTGCTTAACTTAGCTGGGGGAAAGCGAGTGCTCTGACCACTGAACTATCTCGTCCCCATGCAGGTACTCTTTGCAAATAAAAGGCACAATAATATCACTTCTAAACAGCAGCATCTTACCAAAAAGCTTCATGAAATCAGGGTTAAACATTTTTTTAGCATGCTTTCCTAGCCAAACAAAAAGGCACAGTGAAATCAGTACTAAAACATACATTTGCATATTATTTTTGACAAAAAAAAAGGCACTACAAGAGAAAGTGTTGGAACTTTTCTTTGGCATACAACTTTCAGTTAGCGAAAAAAAAAAAAAAAAAAAGGCACTTTGAAATTAGTGTCACACAATAATCTAGCAGACGTAAATGAGTTTTGACTCATACTTTAGCGTGGTTTTTCAGCAAGAAAGGCACAGTGAAATTAGCGTTAAACTTCAACATGTCAATCAAGAATAGCAAAATAAACAAATAAATAACCCCAAGGCACAGCAAAACCAGTGCTTAATCAAGCTAACAGTGTAAAAACCTGGCCCAGGCCAAAAAGCTGTGTCAGTTGTTGACGTCAGCTAAGTGCCAAGACCTAATTATTAACATGTTGATATGCTTTGAAATATTATGTTGAGATTGAACTTCAGACACAACAAGCTTTAGCATAACAACTGTACTCTCCATTAAAGGAGAAAAAAATTTCCTCCGAAGTTGGAGTATGGCTTGCCTACGTGGGCAGGTACTTAAAAACAGTCCTACACTCAAACCTCTCCTCCTCCTCAGTGTGTACTTACAGTCTCACAGTGATTCATTCCCAGGTGGGAGGAGTGACAGACAGACAGACAGACACAGTGTGGCATGTTCTGGGTGACAGACTCCCCCTCCCAAGGGTGTTGGTTAAGCTGGGAACACCCAACACCAGCAAACATCACAGTGCAAACATCAGAACATACCTCTACACTGAATGCGATTTAGAGCAGTAAAGGTATTGCATAAATAGGTGTGTGGGGGGGGGGGGGTTTATCTGAAACGGTATCCTCCCCCCCCCCAAAAAAAAGCAAAAACCCACTTGCGTAGAATATGTGATTGTTGCAGGAATATCACAGAAAATTAAAGCAGTTGCAAACACAGGCACAAAATGGACAGCAACAGTTCAGCTCTCATGGGGTTACTATCTCTTCACTTTAAAGCTTTTTAGGCAAGTGCTCATGCATGTACACACACACACACACACACACACACACACACACACACACACACACACACACACACACACACAGGTCGTCCTTATATCATTTTTCTAAGTACATAAAAGAAATATCAAAACAAAAAAAAACACACACACACACAAACCAAACCATGTAACAATAATAATGATAACAATGATACATGGAATTTCTAAAGCGCTGAATCTTGCAAAGCAAAGGAATCATTCACATGTAATTATATTATGTGGCTGTACACAACAGCAACAACAACAAACAACAACAACAATAACAAAACAACAAAGTTACAGATGTACACACTAGTGCATCTTCAGCAGCTTACTTCTAATGCTTAAGAGTTATACATCATAAACATTACCACACTTTGCATCCCATCTCCTCTTTTCTTACATCACTCTGTAAGCGCACAACAGTAAAAAAAAAAAAAAAAAAAAAAATATAAAAATATTTTTAAAGTAAATAAATGAAAAAAATAACATTAAATTAAATGAAAAAATCAATAACAAAAGGTAAAGGTGTCCCACAACCTATGCAGTCGTAGGGAAGCGAAACATCAGAGACCTCAGCTTCTCTAGGGGCCAGCATATTGAGGGGGCGCCCATCTCCTCTCCCTCGCTGCTTTACCTTCCCTGACCCTAAAGAGGGCAAGTACTCATTTACAGCTGGGTGAACTTTGGGAAGACTGTACTGAAGCCAAGGTGCACATACGGTCACTCATCCAACTGGTAACCACTCTCGATGCTGCTTAACCTTAGCTGGGGAAAGCGAGTGCCCTGACCAACAAACTATCCTGTCCCCGTATAAAAAAAAAAACAACAAAAAAAAAAACCCTACTGTATCAACTGTTAACTGTAATCTCATAACATCATTCTATTGTCTGTTTGCAAAAATGAAGAATAGAAGATAAAAATCTAGCATTCCTAAACACACACAAAGACACACACACACACACACACACACACACACACACACACACACACACACACACACACACACACACACACACACTAAAACACACAACATACAACACACACACACACTAACACACACAAACTAACACAAGATTCAAGATTTAATTCTTTTCACCCCTTTAGGGGGCATGGAGGATAACAATCAACTCAACAGGAGAAAAAAAACTTACAGCCATACACCCAAAAATATTATCAATACTAACTGAAAATGAAAAGCAAGAATTCATCGCAAAATGATAAAAATAGCATTAAAGACTCGAGGCATTTTTTTTTAAAAGGTATATGATTTCTGTAAAGACACAATCTACACTTGTGAAAAGGCAAGATATGAAATTTCAAGAAATACCTACAGAATTTTATGAAACTTGGGAAAGACAGGAGAACTTTTCACACACACACACACACACACACCACACACACACGCACGCACACACAGCACGCACGCACGCATGCCACACACACACACACACAACACACACTCCACACACACACACACACACACAGTGCACACTCACACACACACACTCACACACACACACATCACACACACACACACACACACACCACACTCACACAACAACATACACACACACACAACACACCACACACACACACAACACACAACACACAAATAAAGGTGGCACTGCTTTTGTGGCAACACTTTCACCAAGACAAGCAACCTGAATTTCATGCAACAACCAAAAAAAAATCTGCCATGTCTGAAAACGGTATACAATGCAATCCAAAACTATATAATGCAATACAGTGCAAAGCAACACTATACAATGCAATACTATACATACAATACCACACAATACATTACATTGCAAAAAACTGGCATGCTATAGCATATCGGTGACAATGACCTCAAGACATGGGGGTGCTTTCTTTGGGGTGGTTTTGTTTGGTTTTTGGTTTGGTTTTGGTCTTTTATGAGGGGGGGGGGGGGGGAGGTTCTTGAGTGGTCAAGCCATATCAAAAATCAAAATGTCAGTCAGCATCAAATCATAATCACTGTACACAGCACCAAGCATGCTATATGTTGGAATAATCAGCACCAAAATATTTCTGACACTACAATCAGACCTCTCTGTCACTGTCTCTCTCTCTCTCTCTCATCCAGTTGGCAGTGTTCCCAAAATTAGCGATTACTAAAAAAACGAAACAAAACAAAACAACAACAACAACAAAAACCCAACAACAAATAACCCAACTAATAAATAAATAAAAAAAATTAAAATTAAATTAAATAAAATGAATAAATAAAGTTTTAAAAGAAATGATATTCATGAAATTATGTATCATATAAAAAAAAAGGAAATAAAATATTAAATCAAATTAAAAAATGAAGAAATAATAAAAAGAAATTGATGTTCCATAAATTTATTTATCAATTCACCCCCCAAAAAAAACTCAACAAATTTCTCTCATCCTCTTTTGCATCATTCACCAAATTTTATATATAACATATATATATGAATCATCAAATTTCTCCCCTCCCAATTCGCATCATTCACCAAATTATTCATTTTCTTGAGAAAAAAATACAAAAAACCATTTTTCTCTCATATCTGTCAGCTGAGTCCAAACAAAATATTCAACATTTACGACAACAACAACAAAAATCTGGAAATGTCGCTCACATTGGTGTGCAGTGTTCATCAATATATGTGGCGCTCCACCACGAAATGAGTCGCTTAGCACATTACCCAATTTTGCGCTAGGAGCCTTTAAAAGGCAGGTGGGGGTCAAGTTGTCAATTTTGTGAGTTTGATTGATTATTAAACTAGATCTGTTTATTTATCTTATAATGAAATATCAAGGTATCATTTTTATTCCTTTTGCTTTTAAATGTGTTTTGAAAATACCAAAGCACTCATTCTGACAATCTGTTACATAATAAACTTGCCCGTTTCTCATTTTGTCACATCCTGCAGTCTATCATTTCAATTTGTAATAATGTTGCACAGAATTGTCCGATTTTCAATCTGTTTTTTTGTATTTGATAGCCACTTTATTGCACATTAATAACATGTCATAACTAAAAATTGACCTCATGTGCACTCCGTCTCATTATGTGGTGGAGCGTCACATATATTGAGTGGGGGGAGGAGGGGGGGGGGGGGGGGGTAGGCTGGTGGTTGGAGCATAATGCATTGCGCTTGCTGTTTGTTGACCTAGGTTTGAATCCAGCTTGAGGGTATTTTTCCCCTGGAGTTATATCATCAGACTTTCCCCACAAGGGAGACGAGGGGACAGGATAGCCTAGTGGTCAGAACACTGTGCTGCAATTTGACGACCCGATTTCGATTCCCGTTTGAGGGGATTTTTCCCCTGGAGTTAGCATCAGTGCTGACTCCACTCTCCCCAAAAGTCTTTCGATGAGACTGTAAACCGAGGCCCCGATGCAGAACGCATGCAGAACATCTTGCGCACACTTAAATCCTGTTCCGCTTTTCGAAAAGTTGGGCACTGTGTGCCGTTGAAGACGGATGACAAAAATTGACAAAACTGCATACACACAGGGACTGGATGTAAAAAAAAAACAAAAAGCACACGAGTGCTTATTCCATTATCTTGAAAATAAAAAAATGAACAGAATTACTAATAGTAGATAGATAATTATTATCCCACCCTGAAGTGCAGCCAACATTTCAATATTGCCTGTGCATCACAGGACCTGCTATCACTGGGGAATAGTTGAAAGCATATGCACATCTTAGACTTAAATAAAAAAAAAAATGTGTGTGTGTGATTTCACATGGATGTCAGACTTGCTTGAAAAAAACAAAATTGGCTATAACGATACTCATTTGTTTTAAGAATATTATCCTTTACCTTATCGTCTTTCACAATAATGATGAATATTTTCAGCTCTATTGATACTCTTTGTTTTAAGAACTTTTTTTTTTTTTTAGAGTTTTTGTCTTTCACAATATGATGAATATTTTGAGCTCTAATGATACTTGTTTGCTTTGAGAACTTTTTTTTTTTTTTTTTTAGTGTTCTTTTTCACAATATGATGAATATTTTGAGCTCTGATGATACTGTTTCGTTTTAAGAACTATTCTTTTTTTTAGTGTTCTGTCTTTCGCAATATGATTAATAAATTTTGAGACTCTACTGAAATTGTTGCTTGAGAACTAGCAACATTTTAACCGATATCCCCCCCGTCTTCACAAATATGAATACTTTGAGCTTAATGATACTTGTTTGTTTTAAGAACTATTATTTTTATTAGCCTTTTCTATCTTTCACAATAATTATGATGAATATTTTGATCTCTAACAATACTCGTTTGTTTTAAGAACTATTATTTCAGTGTTCTGTCTTTCACAATATGATTAACACTTACAACACTTTTTTTTTGAGACGATAAAAGTCATCTTGAAAATCTGAATCCTGGGCATGGAGAGACAGCAAAGGCAGAAAAATAAGCCAAGAATACCCCCCCCCCCCCCCCCAAAAAAAAACACACAAAAAAACAGAAAAAAGCTTAAAACAAGGAGAGTGATAGAAAAAATTGTGGCTCTATCCTCAATGTGCATGCATAATAATAAAATAATTATCATGTATGATTTTCCAGGAATAACATTTTGTTCCAACCACGGAGAGTGATAGAAAAGAGGGGAAATGTCCCGCACAGAACTTTCAAGGCAAAAATCGCTATCACATCTGCTGAAAAATCCTCCCTCCCTCCTCTCCCCACAACAACAACAAACCCCACAAGCGACAAAAAAAAAACCCCAACAAGATTCGATCATTCAAACTCTTCAAACTCTGTGAGCGACTGTCTGTCTGTCTGTCTGTCTGCTGGCTGGCTGTTTGTTTGTCTGGCTGGCTAGCTGGCTGGCTGTTTTTGTCTGTCTGTCTGTGTCTGGCTGGCTGTCTGTCTGTCTGTCCTTCGGATGAGACTTTAAAACCGAGGCCCCGTGTGCGAACGCACGCACAACATCTTGCGCACACGTTAAATCCTGTTCCGCTTTTCCTAAGAGTAGGCCATCGTGTGCCCGTGGGAACAGATGACAACATTTACAAAACTGCATACACACGGGGACTGGATGTAAAAAAGCACAAGAGGGCTTATTCCATTATCCTCGATATAAAAGAATAAATCAAATGTCCATCTGTGTGTCTATCTGTCTGTTTATCTGTGTCTGGCTGGCTGGCTGTTTGTCTGGCTGGCAGTCTTTGCCTGTCTGCCTGCCTCCCTACCTGCCTGCCTGCCTGCCTGCCTGCCTGCCTGCATGTCTGTCTGCCTGTCTGTCTTTCTTTGCCTGTCTGTGTCTGTCTGTCTGGCAGAGGAGAGGGCAGGGAGGGAGGAGAAGAGAAGGAGGGGGTTGAAACAAAGGGGGGAGGGAGAAGAGAAGGAGGGGGTTGAAACAAAAGGAGGGAGGGAGAAGAGAAGAGGGGTTGAAACAAAAGGGGTGAGGGGGTGGGGGGAGGGGGGAGGAGAGGCGAAGATCAGTCTTTGAGGTCCTGGCACTGGGTGCAGTCCCTCATCTCCTCCACGTATTCCTCCACCTGGATGGTGGTCTGGGTGATGTTGTACTTGTGCTGGATCAGCCGCGAGGTGGCCTGCACCACCTGCATGGGGTCCAGCCCCCTCTCTGTCTCCAGCAAAACAGATACACAGACACACATGCATGCGTGCGTGCGTGCGCGTGCACACACACACAAACACACACGCAGGCAGACATACATGCCGCGCAAACACGCACAGAACACACATCCATACAAGGCATGCATGCATGCGCATGCACGCAGACACAGACACACAGACACAGACACACACACACACACAGACACACACACCACTTCTTTATTATTTAAATTTATTTTATATAAAAGAATAAAATAATTTTTATAAAATAGATTCACACACACACAAACACCACAACCACACCTACCCCCCCCCCCACCCCACACACACACACACACATACAACCTCCCCCCCCCACCCCTCTCTACACACACACATCTACCTACCCCCCCACCCACACAAACCCCTAAATCCCCTACCCCCCCCCCCCCACACACACACAAACAGACCCTCTCCCCCCACCCCACCCCCCTCCACACACATACAAACACACACCCCTAAATCCCCCCCCCCACACACACAACACACACACAAACAGACCCTCTCCCCCCACCCCACCCCCCCCACACACATACAAACACACACCCTTAAATCCCCTACTTCCCCCTCCACACACACACACCCTCCCCCTCCCACACCCCTCCCAGCCCCCCTATCCCCCCACCACCCCCTCCCACCCCCACCCACCCACCCACCTCTCCCACACACACCCTCCCCACCACCACCACCCCCCCACCTCCCCCCCCACACACACACACACACCATACAGCAACCAGCTGACCAACAGCCAGATGGACTGAGAGGGCAGTCTTGTCCATGGTCAGTGACCACAACCCTGAGGTCATGCAGGTCCTTCACCCCCTCCTTTCACACCCCCCTCACCCTCCCCCACACACACACCCACCCCCCCCCAAACCCCCCTCCTCTCCACACACACAGCAACTAACTGTTCGTAAGAGTAGGCCATCGTGTGCCGGTGGGAACAGATGACATTTACAAAACTACATACACACGGGACTGGATGTAAAAAAGCATAAGAGTGCTTATCCCATTATCCTTGATATATAAGAATAAAATAAGATAAAAAAAAAAATTTAAAAACAACAACTGACCGACAGCAAGGTGGACGGACAGGGCTGTTTTGTCCATGGTGAGGGACCACACCCTGAGGTCATGCAGGTCCTTCACCCCCTCCATGTTGAGGATGAGTCCCTCACCTCCTCAAAGTTGATGTTCGCGGAGTGCCTGACAACAGCAGCCACAGTCAGGGGGGGTGAGAACCGATCCATCATCACCATCATCATCATCATCATAGTCATCATTATAATAATAATAATAATAATAATACCAATACTACTACTACTAATAATAATATCTGATCATGATGGTGGGTGATGGGTGATGATGATGATGATCAGGAGGAGGAGGAGGAGGAGGAGGAAGAGAAGAAGAAGAAAAAGAAGAAGAGGAGGAGGATAATGATGATGATGGTGGTGGTGGTGTTTGTGGTGGTGGTGATGGTGGTGGTGGTGATGGTGCTGATGGTGATGATGATGGTGATGATGATGATG
>CM060350.1:17911054-17926026 GCA_030674155.1 Stramonita haemastoma | reverse complement strand
CTTTTTCCGAGTCACGATTTGCCGCAATCACCACCTTCGGCTCCGACACTTGACCCAATCCGAGCGGGACTACATCCATCTCTTCTCGTCTGCTCGAGTGAGTCTGTCGTCTGCTAGCTAGTAGGTCGTGCGCATCGCCGTTTTCTGCGAGTGGTGACGTCACGGCGTCAGCACCTTCGGTGAAAGACGTGTGCGCGTCTTTGGCCGTGGTGAGATTCTGGTTGTGGTTGTGGTTGTTGTTTCGTGAACCGTTTTGTGAGAGGAGAGTGCCATTTTCCGTGCTTCTCGTCGTCGGAGGCGGAGCAGCGGGTTCGTTTAACGGAAACCCCGTTTTGCCTTCCATACTACTAACTTTTCAGAGATGAGATAAGATAAACAACACCGCCAGATAAGAATGAAAAGTTAGGGCACGACAAGGAGAATTATTGTTGTTGATGTTACTATTGCTGTTATTGTTACTATTGCTATTATTGCTACTATTGCTGTTATTGTTACTAATGTTACACAAGATTTGTAAGAAACGTTGACAGCACTTTTTGTCTCAACTCGCGCAAAGTCCAGCCTTCAGGATCCGTTGGAACACTGCTAAAACTAGAACTGGTATCGAATTCCTCCGTCGTGAGAATGGCACACACTGCCGTTTTCTTGCCATTTTAAATATAAGACAGACAAATTCAGTGACGAGCGCAAACGTAGTACCCCCACCTGTTTCCAAAGTGAAAAAACGGTGTGTGTCGAGCGCAAATCGGCTTCTGTTACCGGTAAGAATGCCGTCTGCAAATCGTGTTTAAAGCCCGGCTTGACGACAAAAAAAATGTTTCTGGTGACCCTTTTAAAAACCTGGGTTGTGCTTTATGTCACATTATTTAAAGCCCCGCCTAAAATCAAAATATGAATGTTTCAGATGATGGTTTTAAAAATTGGGACTGTGCCTTGTTTGACTATTTTTAAAAAAACCTGGTTTGATGGCAACAACAACAAAGATCTATCAACTTTCAGTTTTAAAACACTGGACTGCAATTTCTGTCACGCTGTTTAAAGCCCCGCCTGACAACAAAATTTGTTTCTGCTTGGTGCTTTAAAAATGTAAGGAGGTTTCGGTAACTTTGTTTAAAGCCCTGTTTGACTATAAAAAAAAGCACGCACGCACAACACACACACACACACACACACACACACACACACATACACACACACACACACACACACACACACACACACAACACACACACACACACACACACACACACACACACACACAAGAAGAGAGAGAGAGAGAGAGAGAGAGAGAGAGAGAGATTTGTGTGTATGTTGTACGTACACACACACACACATACACACACACACACACACACACACACAACACACACACACACACACACACACACACACACCACACAACACACACACACACACACACAAATCTTTCTGCTGTTTTGTTGTTTGATTGGCTGATTGGCTGGTTGCTTGCTCGCTTGCTTGCTTGCTTACTTGCTTGTTTAGTTTTTTGTTACTGGGTTTGTTATTTGCCAGCCTCCTCTTCTGTGACTTTCCCTCCCTGCTGTCCACACACTGTTCCCCTGTGTGTGTGTGTGTGTGTGTGTGTGTGTGTGTGTGTGTGTGGTGTGTGTGTGTGTGTGTGTGTGTGTGTGTGTGTGTGTGTGTGTGTGTGTGTTCATTTGGGCTGTCATTCACTGTGTTCTTATTCATTCAATTTCTGTGTTTTGTGCCCAGTCCCTATCCCTTTGTCCCCTTGTAAGCGTAAAAGTTTGTCACAATAACTATTGTCATTCTCTCTCTCCTCTCTCTCTCTCTCCTCTCTCTCTCTACTCTCTCTCCTCTCTCTCTCTCTCTCTCTCTCTCTCCTTCCCTCCCATCCCATCCTCCCCCCCCCCTCTCTCTCTCTCTGTCTTTCCTCTCTCTCCTCCCGACCCATCCCGTCACCCCCCCCCCCTCTCTCCTCTCTCTCCCCCTCTCTCTCTCTCCCCTCCCATCCCCCCCTCTCTCTCTCTCTCTCTCTCTCTCTCCTCTCTCTCTCTCTCCTCTCTCTCTCTCTCTCTCTCTCTCTCTTGGGGGATTCACCTTGCAGCACCTTCAGTGACAGGCTGTTGTCACAGCGCTCTGTGTGTTGGTGACTAGTTTGTGACAAATGACGGTGGTTCTGCACCATTACCTGTACCACCTTTCTGCAACGACCTTCACGAAGAGAAATGGCTGCGGAACCACTGTCTTTTAGACCAAAATGTGGCTGTTTCATGTTCGTTTTCATCAACTTTATGTACCCCCATTTCAAATGCTAAGTTTTTTACCCGGACATTAACCCTTCCACTGCTGGATATGATTATTGTTGCTCAGAGAAATCGCACGTAAGACAAATAATTTTTAGCCGGGGCTATGTTCGGTTTTAGGGTTCTTATTTGCTTATGAATAACACTAGATAGGAAAACCTACACATTTTTTGGAAAGTAAATACATTGTAGAATACGATACGAATAACAAAAAGACGTTAGCTAGTCTGTGGCTGGAGATATCCGATAAACTGTAGTGAAAAACTGCAGTGAAAAACTGTAGTGAAAAAACCGGCAGACAGGTAATCCCCCCACACTCCACTCCACTCCTCATCAGCTATAAATCCCCTTTCAGGGCAAAGACACAAAACAGACTGAACAACAAGACGAAGCCAACGTGTGTTCGATACATTGTAGCAAGAAATCTGCTACATTGTGGAAAGACATCTGCTTCTTTCACGATCTTTACATTCGTCACTGTGGCATGCCACAATAATTGACTCAGACTCCCTCCTTGTCACTCCTATAGTATTATCGCTAATTACACAAAAGAAGGGAAGTCCGACATGTGATGGACCCAAACAAATGAAAATGCGGCAGATTTCCGGGGGCATGCTAACTAAGCATGGTATGCTAACTACGTCTAGAAATGAGGTTACCATGAAACAATCAACCATTTTTCTGTATTATAAAGCATTTACATTGCAGGATACTTTGATTAATTCTCGATGCCTTGTTCTATTGCAAATAATTATGTGCTGTGAAATAATTCTTCCTGTAAGCCTACTATTTTCATACTCGCATTATACTGGATTATTTGTGTTTTCCCCCTTCAAATGTGGTCAAGGCTTTTTGAATAAACTATTCGCATTGCTTTTTCTCTTTTAGTGCCCCTTATTGGGTTGGCTGTTTGCTTGTTTGTTTTGTATTATCCCTTTGTTCTGCATTTCTTTGCTATATTACTTATTTGTTTGTTTGGTTTGTTTCGTTTGGTTGGTGAGGGGGGGGGGGGGGGGGGGGGATTTTTTCCTATATTTTATTCTTTATTTCGAGGATAATGGAATAAGCACTCGTGTGATTCTTTTTACATCCAGTCCCCGTGTATATGCAGTTTTGTCAATTTTATCATTAATTCTAGTTCTCACCGGCACATGATGGCCTACTTTTCCAAAAAGCGGAACGGGTTTACCGTGTCCGCAAGATGTTCTGCGTAGGTTGGTTGGTTAGTTGGTTGGTTGGTTGGTCGGTTGGTTGGCTTTTTGACGGAAGGGTTTTTTTTTTTCAGTGCTCACTTATCATTTGGTTCAAGGAATACAGCAGACAGTGATGTTTTAAAGGTCCTCTTCCGTCTCTAAAACCACAACGGCTACAACTACCCAGCCATGTTCCTCTTTTCCTTCACATCTTTCTGTGTCATAGAGACTTGATCTATTCTTTTTTATTGTTTTATATCGAGGATAATGGGAATAAGCACTCTTGTGCTTTTTTACATCCAGTCCCCGTGTGTATTTAGTTTTGTAAATGTCATCTGTTCCCACCAGCACACGGTGGCCTACTCTTACGAAAAGCGGAACAGGATTTAACGTGTGCGCAAGATGTTCTGCGTGCGTTCGCACACGGGGCCTCGGTTTAAAGTCTCATCCGAAGGACTTTTGGGGAGGAGTGGAGTCAGCACTCCAGGGGAAAAAATCTCCTCGACCGGAATCGAACCCATGTCGTCAAATTGCCAGCGCAATGTTCTGATCAACAGGCTATCCCTCTCCCCCCCCCCCCCCCCCCCCCCCCCCCCCCCCCCCCCCCCGCATCATTTACTATAGACAAGCAAATGAGAGCGATTTGGGTTGTCCTCTTTGCAATAATTCTATTGCAGACGAAATTCATTTTCTATTTGGTTGTTTACAACTTTCAGAATTGAGGAAACAGTTTATACCTCAAAAGTTTTTAGCCAACCGTGTCTACATAGGTTAAACATGCAACACAGTGTGCTAATCTCGAGGGACGGGATAATCTGGTGGTCAGAGTGATGCGCTCGTCATCTGCTGACCCGGGTTCGATTCTCGTTCAAGAGGATTTTTTTCCTCTGGAGTTAACATCAGTGCCGACTCCACTCCCCTAAAAGTTCGTATAAGACTATAAACCGAGGTCCCGTGTCCGAACACACGTAGAACATCTTGCCCACACGTTAAAACCCGTTCTGCTTTTCGGAACAGTAGGCATTGTGTGTCGGAGGGAACCAATGACAAAGTTGACAAAACTGCACGCACACGGGGACAGGACGTAAAAAAAGCACATGAGTGCTTATTCCATCATCCTCGAAATAAAAAGAATGAAGAAAGAAAGAAAGAAAGAAAGAAAGAAAGAAAGAAAGAAAGAAAGAAAAAAAAGGAGAGAGAGAGAAGAGGAGAGAGAGAGAGAAGAGAGAGAGAGAGAGAGAGAGAGAGAGAGAGAGAGAGGAGAGAGAGGAGAGAGAGAGAGAGAGAGAGAGAGAGAGAGAGAGAGAGAGAGAGAGAGAGAGAGAGAGAGAGAGAGAGAGAGAGAGAGAGAGAGAGAAAAGAAAGGTCGAAAGAAAGAAACAAAGCAATCTGAAACAGATTCGAAACATGTTTCATCGATTGTTTTTTGGCAGGGGATGGGTGGTAGTATGTTTGATTTTGTTATTTTGTACTCTTAGTTAAAGGCTTTTCGCATGCTAAGAGCAATGCAAACATATCCTATTATCCTTGCAGTGAATGCACCTGTAGCAATTTTTTTCTCTCTCGTATAGCCTACACCCACTCAGGTGGTTGGTTTGAGGGAAGAAAACAAAAAAGATTTTTAAAAGTGTTGTGTTGTGTTGTGTTGCGTTGTGTTGTAGTTATCGTACTGTACTGTATTGTCTTGTATTGTATGATATTGTACTGTACTATTGTCCTGTGTTGTATTTTACTGTATTGCATTGCACTGTATTTTATTATATTGTACTGTATTGTGTTGTATTGCACTGTATCGTATTGCATTGAATTGCATACTACTATAAGCCACAGTAGATTTCCTTGCGTGAAATTCGGGCTGCTCTCCCCGAGAGAGCGCGTCTCCACAAGAGCAGCGCCACCCATTACATTTTATTATTTACCTGTCTGCACAATACATATTTGTTTCCCCATCACAGTGGCTTTTTTTTTTTTAACAGAATTTCGCCAGGACCAACTCTCTTGTTACCGTGGGTTCTTTTACGTGCACTAAATGAGAATCGCACACGGGACCTCTGTTTATCGTCTCATCCGAAAGTCTGGCACCCGCACTACATACAACTCACGGAATCGAATTTGTATCATAACAGACCTTTCTACGCAAAACAAAGAGTGAAAACGTAATTATCATAAAATTGTACTGAGGTGAGGACTTGGTTCTAGGAAAACAGCTGACTATCTTTTTTAAAAATTTTATACCACTCTATGTCACAGCAGATTTCTCTGCGTGAAATTCGGGCTGCTCTCCCCGGGGAGAGCGCGTCGCCACAAGTGCAGCGCCTACCCATTATTTTTTTTTCCCCTCAGGGATGGTGTCTAAACACGACACCTGTGTGCATGCTGGGTTTTTTTTTTTATATAATTGTGTCATCCGCTCCTACCGGCACACGATGGCCTGCTCTTCCGAAAGGCGGAACAGGATTTTAACGTGTGCGCAAGATGTTCTGCGTGCGTTCGCACACGGGACCTTGGTTTATAGTCTCATCCGAATGACTATGACATTCAGTTCGATTTTTTCGTCAAACTGGGAAGAAAGGGCAAGGCTGGGTACGAACCCAGAAACTCGCGGTTTACATATTGGCAGGCGAACGTCTTCACCATCTTGCCACCGTCACTACGATGTTAGTCCCCTTATGTTTCTAAAACCCCAACAGCTACACTACCCACACATGTTCCTCTTTCCCTTTACATAATATACGAGGAATTGGAAGCCAGAATTAAAAACACCATCATGGGACCGTATCAAGAGCCCTTGACTTCAGTGGGGGGGGAAAAAAAAACAACGCAAACTAAAGTGGTACGTACGGGCACATCACACGAACATCTGGACTGGCCAAGACTGTCTTACAAGGGAACAGTACAAGGAGGAAGACGAAGAGACAAAAAATAGAGAAAACGACGGTTCTGGGCTGTAAGCCTATAATATGACAACGTTCTGGTGGCTCCTGCGACGACACTGGAACTATTCGTATCGGCGATTGCCTTTTCCAATGAACCATTCCAGCGACGTGGAGATTGGGAGAGGGTGGGGGGGGGGAGTCTGTTGCATGGGTAACAGCTCGCCCTCCATACTTACTTACTAATCCAGGCTTAGCGCTTTAGAGCCTAGAACGCAACTCCATAGTCTTCCGAGACTGACGGATGCCTACTATCCACTCCAGTGAAGGGAAAATTCCACCCTCAGAAAAATCATACAAAAAACCAGAGTCGAGATCATCAGCTCCAATGGGGAGGAAAATTCCCCCCCCACCAGACTGGTACAATCCAGATCAATGTTAGGTCCGGTGGAGAGAGGAGGGGGGGGGGGGGGAGGGGGAGGGAGGAGGGAGAGAGAGAGAGAGGAGAGAGAGAGAGAGAGAGAGAGGAGAGAGAGAGAGAGAGAGAGAGAGACAGAGAGAGAGACAGAGAGAGAGAGAGAGAGTGAGAGAGAGAGAGAGACAGAGACAGAGACAGAGAGAGAGAGAGACAGAGAGATCTATCCCCTTCAACGGTCATCCGAAAGGTAGCTTGACCTCGCACTTTGAGATTACAATGACATCACCACTCTGACCCCCTCCCCTCGTGACAGTTTCTATAATAGGATTAATTTCCACCCCACCCCCCCCTCCTTTCCCCCGGCCCCCACCATCCCCGATCGATTCATACCCGATCCATTCCCCCACCATAAAAAAGGGATGAAAACAACACCTCCACCACCCTCACACACACACACATACACACACACACACACGCACGCACACAAACACGCACGCACACACACACACGCACAAACACGCACGCACGCGCGCGCGCACACACACACACAGACACACAGACACAGACACAAACACACACACACACACACACACACACACACACACACACACACACACACACACACACACACTCACACACACCGGGTATGCATGTTTGTGCCTACAACGGGAATCTTCGCGGGATTCGATCGAGGGGGGGGGGGAGGGGGGGGGGACACACTATCAGATTGTCATGACTGTCGTCTGTTGTTATTGTCAATATCACACTCTTAGAGTGGTTTTACTATGGTTTGCTATCGTCTTGCTGTGTCACTGTTCTCAATATCATACTCTACGGGACAGCTCGGTGGTCAGAGCACTCGCTTTCCCCCCAAGCTAAAGTTAAGCAGCTTTGAGCGTGGTTACCAACTGGATGGGTGACCGTTTGCGCGCGCGCCTTGGCTTCAGTACAGTCCCCGAGTCCACCCGGCTGTAAAATGGGTACCTGTTCTCTTTAGGGTCAGGGAAAGTAAAGTAGCGAGGGAGAGAGGAGATGGGCGCCACCGCCCTCAATATGCTGGCCCCTAGAGAAGCTGAGGTCTCTGACGCCTCGCTCCCCTACGACCACACAGGTTACGGGACACCTTTGCCTTTTTTCTCTGTTTATCATACTCTGTGGTGGCTTTATTGGTACCTTTACTACGGTTTGCCATCCTCTCACTGGTAGTTTGAAAAAGAACTAGGCTACCATATTCTATCTAATCTCTGAAAAAAAAATAATAAAAATAAAAACCATCACCTAAACGATATTTGACCTTCATGTCCTAGCCTCTGTGAGTGCGGGGTGTGTGTGTGTGTGTGTGTGTGTGTGTGTGTGTGTGTGTGTGTGTGTGTGTGTGTGTGTGTATGCGTGCGTGCGTGCGTGCGTGCGTGCGTGCGTGCGTGCGTGCATGTGCGCGCGCGCGCGCGCGCGCGCGTGTGTGTGTGTGTGTGTGTGTGTCAAAGTCAAAGTCAAAGTCAAAGTCAAAATTATATTTCCAGATGGTACATTAAGTAAGCAATAAATTTGCTTTTTTTTTTCATCATGCCATCTATCTAGCAGTCTATCGTGTGTGTGGTGTGTGTGTGTGTGTGTGTGTGTGTGTGTGTGTGTGTGTGTGTGTGTGTGTGTGTGTGTGTGTGTGTGTGTTTGAGTGTGTTGTGCGCGCGCACGCGCGCGTGTAGTATGTGTAGTGTGTGTGTGTGTGTGTAGTGTGTGTGTGAGAGAGACAGACAGACAGACAGACAAAAAGACAAAAAGACAGACAGAGAGAAAACTGACACAGAGAGAGACAAAGAGATAGGGGAGCAGCGTTAGGGAAATTTTTTTTTTTTAAACGAAGGAAGGAAAGAAGAAAGAAAAAAAATAGTAATAAAGACCTTATGCAACATGGAGAAAGGGAGAGGGGGGGGGGGTAAGAGGGGGTGGGGGGTCTGAGATCACGGTTGCAACAGATCCCCAAATGAGAGAAGAAGGAAAGAGGGAGGGTGGGATATATATATATATATATATTATCATAAACATAATGTTATCAGATCAAAAACCACCATAAACAGAAACATATGGAGTATGGAGTACAACAAGCATTTATAAGCCTTTAACAGATAACTCTAGAGGATAAAAAAAGTAAAGGTGTTCCATAACCTATACGGTCTTTGGGGAGCGAGGCATCAGAGACCTCAGCTTCTCTAGGGGGGGCAGCATATTGAGGGCGGTGGCCCCCATCTCCTCTCCCTCGCTGCTTTACCTTCCCTGGCTCTAAAGAGGACGTGTACCCATTTACACCTGGGTCGTGAACTGGGAGGACTGTACTGAAACCAGGGCGCGCAAACAGTCACATATCCTGATCCAAAGGGTAACCATGCTTGAAGCTGCTTATCATTGGCTGGGGGGGGGGGGGGGGGAAGCGAGTGCTCTGACCACTGAGCTAACCCGTCCCACTTTTAGAGAGTTCATGCGCCAAAAATAGGCTTACATACAGCCCAACAACAACATCACACCGTTTTGAAAGAAAAATGTTACCTTGGGGATGTCCAGGGTTTTTGTTGTTGTTGTTGTTGTTGTTGTTGTTGTTTTTGGGGGGAAGGCTATCAGTATAAATAGCACCCCCACCTTCTGGAAATTCTGTGCTAGAAATTCCCTCTTTTTTTTTTTCTACCCCCTCTCTTTTTCTGTCTGCCTTGTTCCTTTTAATATTCCTGTCACCTCCTTCTCGTCTGTTTTCTGCCTTTTTTGGGGTCCATTCTCCTGTCGGTTCCTTTTCCCCAGAAAGACTTAAAAGATTTTTTTTTTAATAAAATAAAATTCTCTCCCACGCCGAAGTCGGATGCGCGAGGCCAGACTTGTAAGGCGCTCAAGAACAGCGCGCAACGCATTTTCGCTTATGTTTGACAGACACACACACACACACACAAAAGTTGCTGTCTGAACCATTCAACGAAACTGAAGACTGTCAACAGAAACTTCAGCTGGTTACATAAGGTGTTAGAGGAGATGGGCGCCGCCCTCATATATGCTGGCCCCTAGCTTGAGAAGCTGAGGTCTCTGACGCCTCGCTCCTCTACGACCACACAGGTTATGGGACACCTTTACCTTTCCCTTTTAGAGAAGCTGAGGTCTCTGACGCCTCGCTCCCCTACGACCACACAGGTTATGGGACACCTTTACCTTTCCCTTTTAGAGAAGCTGAGGTCTCTGACGCCTCGCTCCTCTACGACCACACAGGTTATGGGACACCTTTACCTTTCCCTTTTAGAGAAGCTGAGGTCTCTGACGCCTCGCTCCTCTACGACCACACAGGTTATGGGACACCTTTACCTTTTAGAGAAGCTGAGGTCTCTGACGCCTCGCTCCCCTACGACCACACAGGTTATGGGACACCTGTACCTTTACCTTTTAGAGAAGCTGAGGTCTCTGACGCCTCGCTCCCCTACGACCACATAGGTTATGGGACACCTTTACCTTTACATTTTAGAGAAGCTGAGGTCTCTGACGCCTCGCTCCCCTACGACCACACAGGTTATGGGACACGACACCTTTACCTTTTAGAGAAGCTGAGGTCTCTTGACGCCTCGCTCCCTATGACCACACAGGTTATGGGACACCTTTACCTTTATCTTTTAGAGAAGCTGAGGTCTCTGATGCCTCGCTCCCCTATGACCACATAGGTTATGGGACACCTTTACCTTTACCTTTTAGAGAAGCTGAGGTCTCTGACGCCTCGCTCCCCTACAACCACACAGGTTATGGGACACCTTTACCTTTTAGAGAAGCTGAGGCCTCTGATGCCTCGCTCCCCTACGACCACACAGGTTATGGAACACCTTTACCTTTACCTTTTAGAGAAGCTGAGGTCTCTTGACGCCTCGCTCCCCCTACGACCACACAGGTTATGGGACGGACACCTTTACCTTTACATAATAACGTGTTTACACCGTGAAAGCATCAAGAAAAGAAACAACAAACAGAAGAAGAAAAACAGAAGAAAAAAATAATCATAAGACAAGTTGTTGATAGATATATCAAGATAAGAACAACCATGCAACATGATCATAACAAATAAACAAATAAACAAAAACCAAAAAACAAGAAGCAGGCTGTGAACATGTGCACCACACCAGGAAGATAATACTACATAAACAGAACTAACTGTACGTAACTGTACTCTTTGAGTCCCTGTTGGCGACACACAGTGTCACTTGAAAGGGCAGATAGGACTTTCTCAGTCTGTGTGTGTGTGTGTGTGTGTGTGTGTGTGTGTGTGTGTGTGTGTGTGTGTGTCTCTCTCTCTCTCTCTCCTCTCTCTCTCTCTCTCTCTCTCTCTCTCTCTCTCTCTCTCTCTCTCTCTCTCTCAGTCACACACACACACACACACACACACACACACACACACACACACACACACACACACACACTGTGTGTGTGGACTGGGGACTGTGTGTGTGTGTGTGTGTGATTAGCCATTTAACGAAAATTTAATATATACCATAATGATACTGGGGGGGGAGAGACAGACAGAGAGAGACACAGAGAGAGACACAGAGAGGGAGAGACAGAGACAGAGAAGAGGAATGACAGAGAGAAAAAGAAATGATAGGATCTAACTCATGGAATGACAGAGAGGGAGAAAAAAAAAAGTGGGATCTAAAACTCATCGTACCATACAACATTCTTTTTTTTTTATCGAGGATAACAGAATAAGCAATCATGTGCTTTTTTTTCATCCGGTCCCCGTGTGTATGCAGTTTTTGTAAATATTGTCATCTGTTCCCACCCGGCACATGATGGCCTACTCTTACGAAAAGCGGAACAGGATTTAACGTGTGCGCAAGATGTTCTGCGTGCGTTCGCACACGGGGCCTCGGTTTAAAGTCTCATCCGAAGGACTTTTGGGGAGAGTGGAGTCAGCACTGATGTTAACTCCAGGAGACAGAGAGAGGGAGAGAGAGAGAGAAGGGAGACAGACAGACGGACAGACACACAGACAGAGACAAGACAGACACAGACACAGAAAACCAGGCAGAAGAGACAGTCGAGTTGCAGGCAGAAACACAAGAGATAATGAATCAAAGATATGCAACTAGTACTGAGTGTAAAACCTCGGGATCGAAAGTTCAAGAAGCAAGAGAAAAAAAAAAAAAAGGACAACATCTTCAGGACAGTGTGCAAAATTGATTTCGGTCAAGGTTTAGGCAGAAGAGAGTTGTTTTGCCTTTTCTGTTCCTTACCCTTCCTCGGCTAAAGCTTCAAGGTTGACGGGGAGGGGGGGGGGGACAACAGGATTAGCCTAGTGGTCAGAACATTGCGCTTGGCTTGCAATTTGACGACGACCCCGGGTTCGATTCCCCGTCGGAGGGGATTTTTTTTTTTTGCCTCTGGAGTTAACATCAGTGCTGACTCCACTCCCCCTCCCCCCCCCCCTAAAAAAAAAGTCCTCTAGATGAGACTATAAACTGAGGCCCCCCGTGTGTGAACGCACGCAGAACATCTTACGCGCACACTTTAAGTCCTGTTCCGCTTTTCGTAAGAGTGGGCCATCGTGTGCCGGGTGGGAACAGATGACAAGATTTACACAACTGCATACACACGGGGACTGCATGTAAAAAAACACAAAAAAACAAGCACATGGAGTGCTTATTCCATCATCCTCGATATAAAAGAATAAAAAAAAAAAAAAAAAACATTTTAAGATTCACCAAAGGTGAGATTTATATATATACGAATGCTGACATGCCAACATATTGAGGGCGGCGGCGCCCATCTCCCTCTCCCTCACAACTTTACCTTCCCTGACCCTAATAAAGAGGGCAGGTACAAATTGACAGCTGGAGAGAACTTGGAGGGAGGAACTGTACTGAAGTCAAGGCAACACAAACGGTCACCCATCCACGTGGTAACCACGCTGGATACTGCTGCCTATAACGTTGGCTTGGGGGGGGGGGGGGATTTCTCTGACCATCACCACGCTATGGGAGATAGGAAGACAGGACACTGACAGAGATAACCCAGCAAACCACACTGTGCACCCGGCCCCTAAGAGGAGCTAGAAATGACATGTCATCGGTTTTATTTCTCTCTTTTTTTTTCTTTTTTTTTTTTGGGTGCCCCAAATACATCTGAAGGTGGAAGGAAACAGCTGAACGAGAGAAGAAGAAGAAGAGGAAGAAAGGATAAGAGGGAGGGAGAGTGCGTGTGTGTGTGTGGGGGGGGAGTGAGGAGGGAGGAGGAGGAGGAGGAGGAGGTATGCATTGAGGGATGTGTGCAAAAAACAAAAACCGGTTCCAGTCTCTCCAAAAGCGTTATCGGTCGGTGAGAGAGAGAGAGAGGGGGGGGGGGGGGGAAGGAGGGAGGGGGAGAGAGAGAGAGAGAGGGGGGGGGGGTAGGAGGGAGGGGATGGGAGGGGGAGGAGAGAGAAGAGAGAAGAGAGAGAGAGAGAGAGAGAGAGAGAGAGAGAGAGAGAGAGAGAGAGAGAGAGAAGAGAGAGAGAGAGAGAAGAGAGAGAGAGAGAGAGAGAGAGAGAATGAATGAACGAATGAATGAATGAATGAATGAATGAATGATTTAATGAATGAATAATTTTTATTCTTCAGAGAGACAGAGACAGACAGACAGACAGACAGACAGACAGACAGAGGAGACTAAGCCGCGCCACACGTGAGGAACCAACAGCACTTCACCACACACTGTGTCCGTTCCCACGCTTCTCGATAGAATAAAGCGTCGTCTGCGTGTAGGGTGTCCTTAAAGGGACTGCTTGTCACTAACTGGTTCTTTTTCTTCTTCTTCTTCTTCTTCTTCTTCTTTACATTCTTCTTCTTCTTCTTCTCCTCCTTCGCCTTCTTCTTCGTTATCATCATCATCATCACCTTCTTCTTCTTCTTCTTCTTTCGTTGTCTTCTTCTTTCTTCTTCTTCTTCTTCTTCTTCTTCTTTCTTCTTCTTCTTCTTCCTTCTTCTTCTTTCTTCTTCTTCTTCTTCTTTCTTCTTCTTTCTTCTTCTTCTTCTCCTTCTTCTTCTCCTCCTTTGCCTTCTTCTTCGTTGTTTTCTTCTTCTTCTTTTTCTTCTTCTTCTTCTTCTTCTCCTCCTCCCTCCTTCTTCTTCTTCTCCTTCTCCTCCTCCTCTTCTTTCTTCTTCTTCTCTTCTTCTTCTTCTTCTTCTTCTTCTTCTTCTTCTTCTTCTTCTTCTTCTCCTCCTCCTCCTCCTCCTCCTCCTCCTCCTCCTCCTTCTTCTTCTTCTTCTCTTCTTCTTCTTCTTCTTCTTCTTCTTCTTCTCCTCCTCCTCCTTCTCCTCCTCCTCCTCCTCCTCCTTCCTCCACCTCTCCTCCTCTTCCTCTCCTCTCCTCCTCCTCCTCTCCTCCTTCTCCTCCTCCTCCTTCTTCTTCTTTCTTCTCCTTTGAACCCTCAGAAAGCAACTGCTGTTATCTGTCATATGAGCGAAAATGCGTTTCGTTCCATGCTGTTAAGCAACCTGAAAAGTCCGGTCCACCACAATCCGAATTCGGCGAGGGTAGACAGTTGTTATCTTTCAAGTCTTTCTAAGGAGGGGGAAACAAAAAAAGGGCAGGAGAATGGATGAAGAAGGAAGAAAACAGACTGACAAGGAGGGGGTGATAGGAAGAAAAAAAAAGAACAAGGTAGAGAGGGATAGAAAAGAGGAGGTTCCTAGCACAGGATTTCCAGAAAGGTGGGGATGCTTTTTCTACTGACAGCCCCCACCCCCACCCCCCTCCCCGCATCCCAGCAAAGTAGGTTTGTTTGTTTTTTCACTGAAGTCAGGAGTTCTTCATATGGCCCAATGGCGTTTTCAAATTCTGGTTTTTCACTTCCTCAAATCAATAGTGATGTGATCTCTGTATAAGACGATCGCCTGCCAACAAGTAAACCGTGAGGTTCTGGGTTCCATTCCCAGCCTCGCTCTCTTCTTGCCAGTTTGACGAGAGAAAAAATACGAACTGAAAGTCAAAGCAAAAAGGATGAGACTATAAACCGAGGCCCTGTGTGCGAACGCACGCAGAACATCTTGCGCACACACTAAAAACCTGTTCCACCTTTCGGAATAGTAGGCATTGTGTGCCTGTAGAAACGGATGACCACAAAGAAGCATGCACGCAGTTGTCGCGTTTAGACACTATCCCCAAAGTTGGAATGCTGCCACCTAAATGGTGGGGTCATTCGGATGAGACT
>CM060350.1:17881054-17898554 GCA_030674155.1 Stramonita haemastoma | reverse complement strand
AAGGGGTATTTTCCCCTGGAGTTAACATCAGTGCAGACTCCACTCCCCCCAAAAGTCAGTCCCATGTGCGAACACCTGAAGTCACCTTGGGCACATGTAAAAACCTGTTCTGCTTTTCGCAAGAGTGAGCCATTGTGTGTGGGTGGGAAGGATGAAAAAATATTTGTTGCACACACATGGGCACTGGATATGAAAAAAAGCACATGAGTGCTTATTCTATTAACCTAAAAATATTATTATGATAAGAAGAAAAAGGAGAAGAAGAAGAAGATGAAGAAGAAGAATGATGATGATGATGAGGATGATGATCATGATGATGATGATAATCAATCACACACACACACACACACACACACACACACACACACACACACACACACACACACACACACACACACACACAACAACAACACAACACAACACAACACCACACACTCCACAACACAACACAACACAAAACAACACCTAACAAGATCTTAAAGAAACTTGTACAAACTTCTACAACAAAGTACAAGCCTAATTATCAATTAACAATTAACGCCCACTATACTCACTCATCTCCGCTCTGAATGAGTACCCTGGGTTGATAGCTCCATGCAAGTCCAATCCTTCCTCCTCGTTGTTGACAGTCACAGACAACACGATGGGGTTTGTAGAAGACATCGTTCTGGTTCTGCTCCTTCTCTCTCGTCTTGGAACTTTTCCGGATTCAGGCTCAACTTCATTTTCGACAAGAACTTCAGTGATGGTATTGGAAGCCATGATTCAGAAAGCTATCGCATGACCAAAGTGACATGCACACTGCACTATCGGGGTATTTGAGTGTTGGTTCCTTGACCCAGTTTGCACACGCAGACGACTTAATCAAGATGTAGTTTGTAAGGCTTTAATTAAACGCCCATCTTCGCGTGCTCGCCTCGCCGTGTGCAACTTGTTTACACGAAGGGACATAACACGATTCAAGGTTCAAGCGGTGTGTGAGATTTATCTTTCTTAGGCTAGCACTGTCTTGTTCTTATAATCCGTCGTTCATTTATTGATATGCATGCTTTTTGTTTCTCTATAGTTACAAAAGAGTTAATGGCAATAAAGTATTGTGAATTGTTAATTGAATTTTCAATTTAACTTAGTTAGGCCTAGGCCCTATTTAGCTCATTTCTCCTATAATCTGTGTAACTTTTCTTGTTGCCCTCTCTCTCTTTTTTTTTTTTTTTATCACTTTACATACCTGTATACCTAGACCTACTGACTAAAAGTAGACGAGTAATGTGCCATCCACTCAGGATATATCAACTTTAACAGTGAAAAACCATGGCTACTTCATTATCATTACTTTTGTACTTTTTACTTTTACAAAATAAAACAAAATAAATCACTTTTGTCCTTTGTGTAGGCTATGTGTGTTGTGTTTTTCCTCTTCATACCCGTCATTCATTTCTTGATATGCCTGCTTGTTGTTTCTCTATACCCCCAAAAGAGTTAATGGGGATAAACTACTGTGAACTGTGAAAGCCAGTCGTGGTGTCGGCTAATTAAATGTTTATGAATTTTAAACTTCAGATGAACATTGGCAAGTCCCCCTCAGTTCGCACTCTTTTTTTCTCTTTTATCTCTTTGGGTGGAGGTTAATAAGAATTAAACCTTTCTCCTTTTTTGTGGTTTAATCATACCTCCTTTGGTAACGACACAATCAGTGCAGCAGGTTGAGAGAACTTTTGCCCTTAGGAACAATAGGTTATCTGTGAACTTGTTTGGTAATTTAAAAAAAAAACATACTGATAAACACTGATTCAATTTATGGCCTTTTCTCTAAGTGAAAGATACCATCTGTGTGTTCACAATAGATTCATTCTTGAAGTATGCACGACACAGCTGACTGGTGTGTGAAATACAGATCTAATCAACAGCAACAGTTGGGACTGTCCTAGTTTGGAACCCAACCACCAACATCCAGACCATCCAGTTTTTTTACATCCAGTCCCCGCATGCATGCAGTTTTGCAGCTTGTGACATTCGCTCCCACCAACATAACCGATTTTAACGTGTGTGCCAAATGGCATACGTATGTAGCCTACGCACGCGGGACCTCACTTTATTGTTTCATCCAATTTACTTTCGGGAAAGTGGAGTCGGCAATGATGTTGACACCAGGAGAAAAATCCACTTAAACTGGGGCTTGGGTGGTGGATCCAGGTTATTTTGGCAGTGGGTGGAGGGGTGAACTGAAAAGAAGGGGGGGGGGGGTGCATTAGTGGGTATGGTGGATGCCTCTTAGTCTATGTCTTCGATAGAGGATAGGGAAAGTTATGCTTTCATTTTATTTTATTACCACTTTATGTCACAGCAGATTTCTCTGCGTGAAATTCGGGCTTGCTCTTCCCGGAGAGAGCGCGTCGCCACAAATGCAGCGCCACCCATTCCTTTTTTTTTCTTTTTTTTCCTGCATGCAACTGTACTGTATTTGTTTCTCTATCAGAGCGGCTTTTTTCTACAGAATTTTGCCAGAGACAACGCTCTTATTACCGTGGATTCTTTTATGTGCGGTAAATAATAATGTGTAACTCACGGGACCTTGTTTATCGTCTCATCCGAAAGACTAGCACCCAGACCACCATTCATGGAATAATGGATGGGGGAAAAGTTTCGGGCCCAAACGGGATTCGAACCACTGCACACTCTGACCCGGACTTTTCTCTTTCTAGACAGGCGTGTTACCTCCTAGACCCACCGATCCATATCCATGCTTCTTGTGGACTCTAGTGTTTTAATTTGTTTGTTTTAGTCGAATTATGGTCCTTTCCAGATTCCTCTGATATCAGACTGTAGTCAGAAGCCAGAAAGTCGGAGGTCCCACGCTTCGGCAAGTTCTCCCACTTCAGCACCTCGGGCCACCCCAAAAATGTTACAAATTGTAGAAGCAACGAGATGTTTAAAGCCAGCTTTATTCGCTTATATATATATATATATATATATAGAGAGAGAGAGAGAGAGAGAGAGAGAGAGAGAGAGAGAGAGAGGAGAGAGGAGAGAGAGAGAGAGAGAGAGAGAGAGAGAGAGAGAGAGAGAGATGTCATCATAAACTATACAAACAAGAGTTTGACAGCTGTTGTAGGGAGAACACTGCCTCTACTGATTTATCCGTTTGAAAAAATGTTAGGAAACTTGTTTGTAGAATTTGCTCTTAAACCCCCATGCCTGAACATCGGGAAATCTCAACAGTCCAGTATTTTGTTTTCTTTTGGGGGAGGGGAGGGGTGGAATTTTTGTTTTTTGTTTTTTGAAAGTGTTAAGAATGAAAAATTGTGGTGAAAGTTGGATAGTCAGTAGATAAAACTGCGCTTCCTGATAGAACTGACCAGGAAATCAGCCTGGGCTGTAGTTGTTTTTGTTTTTATTGTTGTTTTGTTTTTGTTTTTAAAGAACAACAACAAAATGTTACAATAGCAAACTCAGCCCCCCCCCCCCCCCCCCCCCCCCCCCCCCCCCCCCCCCCCCCCCGTTATATAGGGGAGATCATTCCCAGCTCTTCCTGTGTGATTCCGGAAGTGGACGGTAGGCCTAGCGTGCACAGACCGGAGACAAAAAAAGTATAGCCTACGCGTGTAATTTACGTTTCTTCGTGGAATATCAGGAAATCCAAAAAACAACAGAAAATGGATCTGAAACGGAAAGCTATGGATGGTGCTTTGGTGCTTGCTAAGAAGCCAAGAAACGAACTGGTTGCAGCGTCTGGTGACGACATGGAAGTCATGATATCGGTTTGTCAAGTTTGCCTTTCGTTTTGGTCAGATACTGAGATTGATTATTAATCTTACCTTGTGCCTTCTAAAGTTCTTTGCCTTTAGTTTTGGTTCCACATTGAACTTATAATGTGCATTGTATTTTCCTATTGTCTGTATTTTGATTCATTCGTATATGATGACTGACGTGTGTGTGTCACTTTGACTCTAGCTCTGTTTTTATTTATTTTATTTATTTATTCTTTTATTTCGAGGAGAATGGAATAAGCACTCATATGCTTTTTTACACCCAGTCCCCGTGTGTATGCACTTTTGTAAATCTTGTCATCTGTTCCCACGGCACACGATGGCCTACTCTTTCGAAAAGCGGACAAGGATTTAACATGTGCACAAGATGTTCTGTGTGTGTGTGTGTGTGTGTGTGTGTGTTTTGTTTGTATCACTGTATGTCACTATATGTGTGTGTGTGTGTGTGTGTGTGTATGTGTGTGTGTGTGTGTGTGTGTGTGTGTGTGTGTGTGTGCGTGTGGATGATGGCAATTATTAATCATTTAATCAATTAATGATGGTTTTGCGTAGGAGGGTTGGTCCTCTGTAGTTTGTACAGAATGTAATTTATAGAATATCATATACAATGTATGTCACATTATGATTATCAGAGGACTGCACATGCTTGATCACACAATGTGTGCGCACGCATACACACGCACACACACACAGAGTGTGACATGTACTGTCAAAGACACACACACACACACAGTGTGACATGTATACAATGTACACACACACTCACACAGTACACACACATGACAGAACACACACACACACACACACACACACACACACACACACACACACACACACACACACACACACTATTCACATGAATTTATGCTCGAAGTTACCTTACATCTGGTTTCTTTCTAGATTGTTATTCTAACTCTTGTTTCGGTTATTTCATTATTTGTCAGGCTGAATTAAGCTATGTTGTACTGATTAGTTTTTATCTTATATTACTATCTGTAGATCTATCTATCCCTTAGTCTGGCGACCATGGGGGCAGTCCTGAAGACTTGACAACCAATTCCTTATGTACAATCTTATATATTGTATAGTTTTAAAAAAAAAAAAAAGATTCTTGGGTAGAGCTCCAAGGTTCACCAATGCAATGGTGAGATTTTGCGTACATGTATACATGCATCATTACATGTGACCCTTTTCAACCACCATTTTGATAGCTACATTCCAACTTAAGAGATTTTCTGAATATGAAATACATGAATCCAATTTTTTTTAATTCGATAATTTTTTTTCTGGTCCCCAGGGCCCTCCCCGTACGTCAGGTTTGTTTGCTCCCATCATGCTGCTGTCGGGTCACGAGGGTGAGATCTACACCGCCAAGTTTTCCCCTGACGGACAGTACATTGCCTCGGCTGGCTTCGATCGCATCATCCGTGAGTATTATACAACTTTTTGTTGAACATTGAGATTGTGGCACCATGTCTATCAAGTAGAATATTTCTTATCCAGAGAATACCATATGACGATGTATGAGAGAAAAAGACTCAGAGGAGAGAGAGATTTGATTTGATTTGATTTATTCTTTTATATCGAGGATAATGGAATAAGCACTCTTGTGCTTTTTTACATCCAGTCCCCGTGTGTATGCAGTTTTGTAAATGTCATCTGTTTCCACTGGCACACAACGGCCTACTCTTACGAAAAGCGGAACAGGATTTAATGTGTGCGCAAGATTTCTGCGTGCATTCGCACACGGGGCCTTGGTTTAAAGTCTCATCCGAAGGACTTTTGGGGAGAGTGGAGTCAGCACTGATGTTAACTCCAGGAGAAAAATCTCCTCGACCGGACTGGAACCCGGGTCGTCACATTGTAAGCGCAGTGTTCTGACCACTAGGCTATCCGTCCCCCAGAGAGAGAGAGAGTTTACAAATTTGTTTAAATTCTTTTGAGGATAATGGAATAAGCACTTGAATAATTTGTAAGCTTTCTTTTCACATCCAGTCCCTGTGTTCATACACTTTTGTAAAATTTGTCATCTATTCTTACTCAGTTACTGGCACAAATGGCTTATTCTTCCCAAAGCCAAAGGCAGAACAGTTTTAACATAAAAATGTATACATATATAGTATGTGCAATTTGTATACTATAGTATGTCCACACAGGGGACCTGACATTAATTTTGGGATCTTATATTGATCTTCTGCCTAAGTAAATCTGTATGTTGATTAATAGTACACATACTGACATAGGGAATTAAGCCATTTAACTTTAAGGCACTAGCAGATCTGCATTTGAAGATGATAATATATAAATCATTAAATGTCACTACATCAAAGTTGATTTTATTCTAATACTGTCGCTGTGTCGGCCATACTGCTGCATTGTATTGTTGTTGTGTTGTTTTTTTACTGTGGTTTTGTTCCATTATTACAATATTAGACTGCCATTACTTGTTTGTCTAAAAGAAAAGCTGTATACAATTACGTGTATACATAATTGCATTGCTGTCTGCCATATGTTTTGTTTGTGTTAATCTTAGGTTGCACACATGCACACACACAGACACACAGACACACAGACACACACGCACACACACACACACACACACACACACACACACACACACACACACACACACACACACACACACACACACACACACACACACACACGCACATCAGTCCCTGACCTTAGATTAAAAAAAAAAAAAATTATAATAATAAACTGTTGGATTTTGTTGTTTGTTTTTGTTTTGTTTTTGGTGTGTGGTTGGGTTTTTTTAATGGGGGAGGGGGGGTTGCAGGATGGGGATCCTGTTCTTTTCCTCTTTTTTTCTTTTTTCTTTTTTTTTTTGGAGGGGGGTGGGGAGGTATTTGGGACAGTTCAGAAAGCTTTACAAATTACAGTCTAGGTTAGGCACAGGCTGACATAATCATGCTGGTGTTTGTTTTTTTGTACAGATTTCTGGTCGGTGTACGGAGAATGCGAAAACTTCGCCATCTTGAAAGGACACACAGGGGCGGTGATGGAACTTCAGTTCAGCACTGACGGCTCGTAAGTGTAACTGCCGAAATGTGTGTGATAATAATGATAATAATTATTGGGATGATAAGCATGTGAGTGTGAAAAGTCATATGTTTGGGTTTTTTTAAATTTTATTTTATTGTTCCTTGGCTAGAGTTCTGAGGTTCACCAATTGTGAGATTTTTTGATAGACTGTTCTCCTCTTCCCTCCCCCCCTTCCCCATACTTCCCTCCCTTCTCCTTCCCCACCCCCCTTCTCCTTCCCCCCTTCTCATTCTCCCCCCTTCCCCCCCTCTCTCAAATCATTTAGGTATCTACATTCGAACTTTAGGTATGGTGTCCAAACACCACACCTGTGTGCTTGTGTTTGTTTTGTTTTTCTAATAACATTTTTTCTTGTGTTCCTAGTGGCACAAAATGGCCTACTCTTCTGAAAAGCGGATCAGGTTTTTGACGTGTGTGCAGGATGTTTTGCGTGTGTTTGCACACGGGGCCTCAGTTTATAGCCTCATCTGACAGACTTTGACATTCAATTCGGTTTTCTCATCAAAGTGGGAAAGAAAGGGCAAGGCTGGGAATCGAGCCTAGAACCTCACAGTTTACTTGTTAGGCGGGTAAATGTCCTAAGTGTCCTGCCACTATCCTGCTCTGGTCATCATGTGCATGCAGAACAGCTTGCTCACATGTTAAATCCTGTTCCGCTGTTCGAAAGAGTAGGCCATTGTGTGCCGGTTGGAACAGTTGACAAAGTTTACAAAACTGCATACACATGGGGAGTGGATGTAAAAAGGTCGCGTTGAGTGCTTATTCCATGACCCTCGATATACAAGAATGAAGAAAGAAAGGAATAATTAAATGAAGGATTCAGTAGCTGACCCACAAGCCCATTCAACCCTACCGCTGGGAAGGACTTGGTTGAACATGTAATTTATATTCAGGTGGAGCTGTGTGAAATGCACTGTACTGTAATGTATTGCAATGTAAGGAGAAACTTCTACAGCGCTTTGCCTCGTGCCGGTGACACTGTTTTGGAACTAGAGATCGATGCAAAAGGTTTCCTGCTCTCTCACTGTTTCAGGATGTGTTTCAGCTGCTCCAAGGACAGTTTATCTCAGTGTGATATTGCTGTGTTTCAGGATGTGTTTCATCTGCTTAATGGACAGTTTATCTCACTGTTTCAGGATATGTTTCAGCTGTTCCACAGATATTTTATCTCACTGTGTTTCAGGACAGTTTATCTCACTGCGACATTGCTATTTTTCAGGATGTGTTTCAGCTGTTCTACTGACAGTTTATCTCACTGTTTCAGGATGTTTCATCTGCTTTACATACACGTTATTTCACTGTATTTAAGGATGTTTCATCTGTCCCAAAGATAGTTTATCTCACCGTGACATTGCAGTGTTTCAGGATGTGTTTCATCTGCTTTACAGACAGTTTATCTCACTGTGGTTCAGGATGTGTTTCATCTGCTTTACAGACAGCTTATCTCACTGTGGTTCAGGATGTGTTTCAGCAGCTTTACAGACAGCTTATCTCACTGCCACCTTGCTGTGTTTCAGAATGTGTTTCAGATGCTCCACAGATAGTTTGTTTCACTGGAACATTTCTCTGTTTCAGGATGCTGTAGCTGATTCTCAGATAGTTTATCTCACTATGTTTGAGGATATGTTTCAGGATGTGTTTCATCTGCTCCAAGGACAGTTTATCTCACCGCAACATTGCTGTGTTTCAGGATGTGTTTCAGCTGCTCCAAGGACAGTTTATCTCATTGTGTTTCAGGATGTGTTTCAGCTGCTCCACAGACAGTTTGTTGCTGTGTTTCAGGATGTGTTTCAGCTGCTCCACAGACACTTTATCTCGCTGTGTTTCAGGATGTGTTTCAGCTGCTTTACAAACACTTTATCTCTGTGATATTGCTGTGTGTGATCTGCTTTACAGACAGTTTATCTCACTCCAACATTTCTGTGTTTCAGGATGTGTTTCAGTTGCTTCACACTTTGTCTCACTGCCACATTTCTCTGTTTCAGGATGTGTTTCAGCTGCTCCACAGACAAGACTCTGGCGGTGTGGGACACCGATGTGGGGGTCAGGATGCGCAAGTTGAAAGGTCACACGACCTTCGTCAACTCGGTGTGTCCGGCACGACGCGGCCCCCAGTACCTGTGCAGTGGTAGTGATGACGGCACTGTCAAGGTGAGGGAGGGGGGTCGGGTGTGTGTGTGTGTGTGTGTGGTCTGTCTGTTTCTGTGTGTTTCTGTGTGTCTGTGTGTGAATTGCACACATTCTTGACCTATATATATTGTAGAACGACTTAGAAAATCTCTTCTTTCATCATGTGGAAATGTATTTAAAAATATATGTACATATATATATCCAGCTGTATGATGATACAGTAGCCGCTGCTGTAGTCTAGTGGTTAGGGCGTTGGACTCGTAATCTAAAGGTTGCGGGTTTGATCCCAGCTTTCGGCTATGGCGTTGTGCCCTTGGAAAAGGCACTTTACGGCTATTTTCTCACCCCACCCAGGTGTAAAAGGGGTACCAACCTTGTGTTGGGGGTTAACCCTGCGATAGACTGGCGTCCTATCCAGGGGGGAGTCTATGACTCTCAGTCGCTTAACGCCACAGAAACCGGGATAAGCACCGGCCTGATGAGCCTTAGGCTCGGGACAGACTTTAACTTTAACCAATGATAATACAGTGGTTGTTGGTGTGGTGTGCAGATGTGGGACTCGCGGAAGAAAGGCGTGGTGTCATCGTTTCAGGCGATGTATCAGGTGACGGCGGTGGCGTTTAATGACACGGCAGAACAGATCTTCTCCGGGGGCATTGACAACGACATCAAGGTCAGAGGGCTGGGCTAAGTTGGGGTGTGTGTGTGTGTGTGTGTGTGTGTGTGTGTGTGTGTGTGTGTAGTGTGTTGTGTGTGTGTGTGTGTGTTTGGTGTGTGTTTGGTGTGTGTTTGGTGTGTGTGTGTGTTTGGTGTGTGTGTGTGTGTGTGTGTGTGTGTGTGTGTGTGTGTGTGTTGTGTGTGTGTGTGTGTGTGTTTTGTGAGTGTGTTGTGTGTGTGTTGTCAGTGTGTGTGTGTGTGTGTGTGTGTGTGTGTGTGTGTGTGTGTGTGTGTGTGTGTGTGTGTGTGTGTTGTGTGTGTGTGTGTGTGTGTGTGTATGTGTGTGTGTGTGTGTGTGTGTGTGTAGGGGTGGGGTGTGTGTGTGTGTTTGTGTGTAGGGGTGGGATGTATGTGTGTGTGTGTTGGGGAGATGTGGGGGAGCATGGATGTGGATTGGGGGTATGTATGTGTGCGTGTAGGGGTGGTGTGTGTGTTTTATACATGTGGGTGTGGGTGGGTGGGAGTGTGTGTATGTGTGTGTGTGTTGGGGGGGAAGTGGAGTAGGGGGATGTTGGGGGGGCGGAGGGGAGTATGGATGTGGATTGGAGGTATGTATGTGTGTAGGTATGGTGTGTATATATGTGTGTAGGGGTGGGGTGTGTGTGTGTGCTTGTGTGTGTGTGTAGGGGTGGGGGGTGTGTTTGTGTGTGTGTGTAGGGGTGGGGTGTGTGTAGGGGTGGGGTGGGGTGGGGGTCGTTATTTTTCAAAAACGACTATATCAAATCGCTCAGAATTGTCATTATTTTTCAAAAACAGACTATATATTTCAAATCTCTCAGCATTGTTGTTACTTTTCAAGAACAACTGTGTATATATCAAATCGCTCAGAATTGTCGTTTTGGGTTTTTTTAAAAAAGTAAACGACTGTATATATTTGAGATCTCTCAGAATTGTCATTAATTTTTCAAATTTCCAGTTTTCCATTGTAGTTGTTGTATTTTTAAAAAACGGACTCTGTGTGTATGTGTGTGTCCTCTCAGGTATGGGACCTGCGGAAGAACGATCTGCTGTACCGCATGCGCGGCCATTCGGACACGGTGACGGGGATGAAGCTGAGCCCCGATGGGTCCTACCTCCTGTCCAACGCCATGGACAACACCAGTCAGTCTGGGGTTTTTTGCACGTTAAAGATACCTGAAAATTAACGCAGTAGAGTGGAGTGGAGTAAAGTGGTGTGTGTGTGTGTGTGTGTGTGTGTGTGTGTGTGTGTGTGTGTGTGTGTGGTGTGAGGGGGGTAGGGTAGGGTGAGGGGTATAGGGTAGTGGTGTGGATGTGGGTGGGATGTGTGTGTGTGTGTGTGTGGTGTGAGGGGGGTAGGGTAGGGTGAGGGGTATAGGGTAGTGGTGTGGATGTGGGTGGGATGTGTGTGTGTGTGTGTGTGTGTGTGTGTGGTGTGAGGGGGGTAGGGTAGGGTGAGGGGTATAGGGTAGTGGTGTGGATGTGGGTGGGATGTGTGTGTGTGTGTGTGTGCACGTGTGTGCACGCGCGTGCGTGGGTGCGTGTGTGTTTGTAAATGAGTATTTGGCCAGGTGACAAAGTAGACAAAGGTGTGCATTCTATTTCTTTTTTTTAATAATTCATTAAAAAAATAATAATTCTTGTAATTCGAATAAGCACGCATGTTCATGCATGCCTGTGTGTGTGTGTTTGTGTGTGTGTGCACGCGCGCATGTGCGCGCAATTGCACAATTCTCTCTCATGCAAAAGTCAGATGTGCTGGGCCTGCCTTATCAGGCGCATAACGGCAGCACAATGGATTTTCACTCACATGACAGACGCAAACAGTAGTTGCTGTCTGAGCGTTCCACAAAGATCAAAGTTTGGTGTTGGAGGACACTCATAGCTGTTAACTGGGTGTAACTCCTGATGGGTTTGTGTAGGACATGTATCCTTTCTGCGTAAACATGTGTCAGAACCTTTTTCAATGTTCAGTTTTAAATTCAGTTCACAAACAAAATGGCGTTGAAATTTAAAGGAAACCATTGAACATAGTTTTGAGAAAAGCGTTAATTACTGATGTTGTTAGGATTATTTCGAAGTCTTCTGTAAATATTTTATGGTAGGATTTTTGTTTGTTTGTGTTTTTAGTCTAATATCACCAAGTATGAATAGACTTTAAATTAAACTACAACAACAACAACAACATGTGTTGACACCCTGCTTGCAGTGCGAATCTGGGACGTCCGCCCCTATGCTCCCCAAGAACGCTGCGTGAAAATCATGTCGGGACATCAGCACACCTTTGAAAAGGTACAGTTCACATTGGTACCTGTTTCCATTTGTACCTGTTTACATTTGTACCTGTTTACATTTGTACTTGTTTACATTTGTACCTGTTGACATCTGTACCTGTTTACATTTGTACCTGTTGACATCTGTACCTGTTTACATTTGTACCTGTTGACATCTGTACCTTTTCACATTTGTACTTGTTTACATTTGTACTTTTTTACATTTGTACATGTTTATATTTGTACCTGTTGACATATGTCTGTGCACAGAACTTGGGTGTTTTTTTGACAATGATTAATTATTTTGTGGTCTGTGCACAGAACTTGGGTGTTTTTTTGACGATGATGAATTATTTTGTGGTCTGCACACAGAACTTGGGTGTTTTTGTTGACGATGATTATTTTGTAGTCTGCGTCACAGAACTTGGGTGGGTTTTTTGATGATGAATATTTTGTGATCTGCGTCACAGAACTTGGGTGGGTTTTTTTTGACGATGATGATGAATTATTTTGTGGTCTGTGTCACAGAACTTGGGTGTTTTTTTGACGATGATGAATTATTTTGTGGTCTGTGTCACAGAACTTGGGTGGGTGTTTTTGACAATGATTATTTTGTGGTCTGTGTCACAGAACTTGGGTGTTTTTTTGACGATGATGAATTATTTTGTGGTCTGCGTCACAGAACTTGGGTGTTTTTTTGACGATGATGATGAATTATTTTGTGGTCTGTGTCACAGAACTTAGGTGGGGTTTTTTGACGATGATGAATTATTTTGTGGTCTTTGCACAGAACTTGGGGGTTTTTTTTGACGATGATGAATTATTTTGTGGTCTGTGTCACAGAACTTGGTGTTTTTTTGACGATGATGAATTATTTTGTGGTCTGCGTCACAGAACTTAGGTGGGGTTTTTTTGACAATGATGAATTATTTTTGTTGACGATGATGAATTATTTTGTTGACGATGATGATGAATTATTTTGTGGTTTGCGTCACAGAACTTGGGTGTTTTTTTTACGATGATGATGAATTATTTTGTGGTCTGGGCACAGAACTTAGGTGGGGTTTTTTGACGATGATGATGAATTATTTTGTGGTCTGCGTCACAGAACTTGGGTGTTTTTTGACGATGATGATGAATTATTTTGTGGTCTGCGTCACAGAACTTGGGGTGTTTTTGTTGACGATGATGATGAATTATTTTGTGGTCTGCGTCACAGAACTTGGGTGTTTTTTTGACGATGATAATGAATTATTTTGTGGTCTGTGTCACAGAACTTAGGTGTTTTTTTGACGATGATGATGAATTATTTTGTGGTCTGCGTCACAGAACTTGGGTGTTTTTTTGACGATGATGATGAATTATTTTGTGGTCTGTGTCACAGAACTTGGGTGTTTTTGTTGACGACGATGATGAATTATTTTGTGGTCTGTGTCACAGAACTTGCTGCGATGTTCGTGGTCGCCGACAGGGAGCAAGGTGGCGGGGGGGTCGGGCGATCGCTTCGTCTATGTGTGGGACACCACATCACGCCGCATCACCTACAAGCTGCCTGGCCATGCGGGGTCTGTCAATGATGTGGACTTCCATCCTTTTGAGCCCATCCGTGAGTACAGTGTGTTAGTGTGTGTGAGGGGGAGGTGTGGGGGGTGGGTGTGTGTGTGTGTGTGTGGGCATGCGGGGTCTGTCAACGCTGTGGACTTTCATCCTTTCGAGCCCATCCATGAGTATAGTGTGGTGTTGTTGTTTCTGTTGTTGTTGTTGTCCTTCCACTTCATAGTGGTATCAGAGAGGAAAGTGTGTGCATGTGTGTTTATTTTTTTATTATTTTTTGAAAAATTTATTTTATTTTATTTATTTATTTTATTCTTTTATATCGATAATAATGGGATAAGCACTCTTGTGGTTTTTTACATCCTGCCCCCGCATGTATGCAGTTTTGTAAATGTCATCTGTTCCCACCAGCACACAATGTGTGTGTGTGTGTGAGTGAGTGTGGGGGGCGTGTGTGTGGGGCATGTGTGTGTGTGTGTTATGTATGTGTGTGTATGGGCATGCATGCATGCATGTGTGCATGTGTGTGTGTGTAAAATCATATCATAATTTACATATTCCATATTTTTTCATCAATGTTCTCTATGTTCATCGAGTTTAAAGAGAAAAAAAAATCTTATGTTTAGTTTTTGGGGGGCGAGATAGCTCAGTGGTCAGAGCACTCGCTTTCCCCCAGTCAAGTTAAGCAGCGTCGAGCGTGGTTATCAGTTGGATGGGTGACCGTTTGTGCGCCTTGACTTCAATACAGTTCACCCAGCTGTAAATGGGTACCTGCCCTCTTTAGGGTCATGGAAGGTAAAGCAGCGAGGGAGAGGAGATGGGCGCTGCCCTCAACATGCTGGCCCCTAGAGAAGCCGAGGTCTCTAATGTCTCCCTCTCCTACAACCACCTAGTTTATGGGACACCTTTACCTTTATCTTTTAAATATACACATATTCTATTATCAACTCAAACAGTTTTATGTATAGTATTTTTTTCAACGGAGGTGGTGGGGGAGAGGGGGGGAATGTCAGGAAATTAAAAAAAGACTTGTGTAAACCTTTTGTGATACATAATAAAGTCGAAAGCTTTATGTCCTTGTAAGAAGTTTTTGATGTCGAAAATGTTTTGTATGATCAATTGTGCGAGATTTTGATTGTTATATATCATGCAATACATTTTATTTTTTCAGTTCTTTCCTGCTCCAGCGACAAGCAACTTTACCTCGGGGAGATCGACCAGTGATGTGTTCAGCTTTTTTTTTAATTTTTATTTTTTTAAGGTGCGTATGATGTGGTGTGTGTGTGTGTGTGTGTGTGTGTGTGTGTGTGTGTGAGTGAGTGTGAGTGTGTGTGCTTGTGTGTGTGTGTGTGTGATGTTTTCATGTGCATGTATGGTTATTTGTGTGTGTGTGTGTGTGTGTGTGTGTGAGAGAGAGAGAGAGAGAGAGAGAGAGATTGAATTGATGCTTAAAGATGGTAACCGCATATTGTGAGTATAAGAATGCACTTCATACTTTAAAATACCCTGGAAACTTGAAAGATGATAGTTATAAGCTCACATGTCCATACAAATAATTTCATGAACATTTCTCCATTCTGTTCAACGTAGTTTCTGAATTTTTTTGTTCATTTTTTTTCAGCAATGGTTTTTTTGGGGGGGGTTTTTTTTTGGGGGGGGTTAGGGTGGTGGGTTGTTGTTGTTGTTTTTTTTTGGGGGGGGCTTTTTTTTGGTCCTCATAAATGTTGTTAATAAAAATTTGAGGCAGCAACAGAGTTGTTCAGTTTGAAAATGAGTGTGTGGAAGAATGAAGATTTTGTTGTTGTTGTGTTTTTGTTTTGTTTTTTAAACAAATAATTTTTTTTTAATTGTTTTTGTGCATGACATTTTCCCAATAGTTATTGTTCTTTTGTGCGTGTGTGTGTGTGGGGGGGGTGCTTTTGTGTGTGTGTGTGTGTGCTAAGAATTCCCTCTTTTCTATCCCTCTCTTTGTTTCTACCTTGTTTCTTTCCTTCCTGTCACCTCCATCTTGTCTATTTTTTGTCGTCTGTGTCCATTCTCCTTCTCCCTTTTTTTCCCAGAAAGACTTTGAAAGATAACCATTCTCTCCTACACCAAAGTCGTTGGATGCGCTGGGCCTGACTTGTCAGGCGCTTAACAGCAACTTAAAACATTTTTGCTCACATGACAGACAACAGTGGTTGCTGTCTGAGCGTTTGACGAAGAAGAATTCAGCAGACTCTGCTGTCAGGATTCAAACCCAAGACTTCATGGACTTATGGGGTTGAATTCAAATGGTCTTAACTACTCAGCCATAGCGTTCGCCTGTCTTCCAATTTTTTTGTGTGAATACGAAAACAAAAAACTATTTCAGAGCTTCACTGGGATATTTTCCTCAAGAATATTTTCCTCTTTTCTCCTCTGGAGTTAACATCAGTGCTGACTCCACTCTCCCTAAAAGCCCTTCGGATGAGACTATAAACCAAGGTCCTGTGTGTGAATGCACGCAGAACATCTTGCTGTGCGCAGGCTAAAACCTGTTCCGCTTTTTGGAAGAGTAGGCCATTGTGCGCTGATGGGAATGGATGACAAAATGTACAAAAACTGCATACACACAGGATCTGGATGTTAAAAAAAAAAGCACATGAGTGCCTCTTCCATTATCCTCGAAATAAAAGATTAAAGAAAGGAAGGAAAAAGGAAGTCCTGAAAGAAAGAAGGAAAGAAAGAAAAGAGAAGAAAAGAAAGAGGGAAAGAAAGAAAGAAGTGAATATGCAAGCATGACATGAAAGCCACTGGCATCAACTGACAGCTGGGAAGTCAAGTCAAAGTCAAGTCATAAACAGTTTAATCATCCCATGAAGGGCAATTACAATACTGACAGGCATAGTTATACAAATCATAATCTCAAAAGACACAAGGTAGCTTACCTTTCAAATTGGTTTTAAAACATTCTACAATAACTTCAAATAAAAAATATCACACACACACACACACACACACACACACATGCATGCACACGTACGCACACACACACACACTTACTTCTGTTGGGTAACAACACACACACACACACACAAGCCTTTTTAGAAAACCACAATGAGTGCAGGAGAGAGCAGAAGGTGAGGTAACGTGAAGGGGAGAAGGGAAGAGACTCCAGATATTGAAAGACAGACGAAGCGGCAAGAGAGAAAGGGAGTAAAGGTAAAGGTGTCCCCATAACCTATGTGGTCGTAGGGGAGCGAGGCATCAGAGACCTCAGCTTCTCTAGGTGGCCAGCATGTTGAGGGCAGCGCCCATCTCCTCTCCCTCGCTGCTTTACCTTCCCTGACCCTAAAGAGGGCAGGTACCCATTTACAGCTGGGGGGACTGTACTGTAGCCAAGGTGCGTAAACGGTCACCCATCCACCTGGTAAACACACTGGACGCTGCTTAACATTGGCTGGGGGAAAGCCAGCACTCTGACCACTGAGCTATCCCGTTACCAAGGAGAGACAAGCAAAACCAGGTTTCAGCACACTTCAGTTCTGCCTCAACCAGGTGTCAGCCACACCTCACTTTCAGCTCAGCTGTTGGGAGGGGTGTCTGAAGTCTCCTCTGTCTCAGTCTCACGTGCCCGTGGGCGACAGCTGAAGCTCTGCCAGAGTTTGCCACACTCCTTCTTCAAGCGCTGGTTGCAGAACCCGTAAATCACGGGGTTGACGGCACTGCTGATCAAAAACGATTTCAGGCACAGTTCGACCATCGCTTTCGCTGCCACGCTCTTCCCCACATCTCTGTTCAGCCCTCCTGAAGCCACAGTATAGGCGATACTGACCAGGATGTACGGGAGGTAACTCACCACGGAAGTCAACGTCATCAAAAACATGATGAAAGTCGTCCGCTTCCGGCTGTAGGCCGCTCTCTTCTTCCGCCGGAAGCTGGGTGTAGGGATCATGACGATGTTGAAGGCGTCGCGTTTTCGGCGAAGTTGTAAAGATCGGGTCAGTTCTTCGAAGAGTTTGACCGGCATTGTAGCCGTCCCGTTCACTGCTCCTCCTCCACTGCTCCGTGTAGAGG
>CM060350.1:17851054-17853554 GCA_030674155.1 Stramonita haemastoma | reverse complement strand
TAAACAAAAATAACCAATTCGCCAAAAGATATTGGAAAAAAAAAAACCCACCACCAACAACAAAACTGTTAAGATCACGTATTTCTTCCGTGTTACGTTTTGTCCTAGCCAGCCTTTTTTTTCTTTTCAAAGACTCAAAAGCACCCCCCCCCCCCCCCCATCTCCCCTGTCCCTTACCCCGCCCCCCTAGCCCCACCCCAGCCTCCCTATTTTCCCTTTCTTTGCCCCCCCCCCCTCCCTGCCTCTTTCCAAGCCCACCCCTTTCTTTTTTTATATAAAAATTTTCACTTTCAAACCAACAACTCTCTCTGGGTTAGGCTACTATACAGCTCAGTGAGGAAAATTAGAGATGGTTAAAAACCCAGCAAACTTCGCCATCGTTCGTTGATGGGAGATATTTCCCTTGACGGCTACACTCCACTGATTGGTGTGGGATTTTTTTTTTATTTTTTAAAAATTCATTTTGTTGTTACAAAAACACAATATGCATGACAAGCATTAACATTGAGAATAAGCGTCAACCATTTTTCATTCGTATGTTCATGAATGAATGCACAACAACATTGAAAATAACAGAAACTAAACAACGTTCAAATACCCACATTCATACATGCATGTAATGCCTACATACATACTTATACATACACACATCATACATACATACATATTATATTGTTTGTTTAGTTTGTGAGCAATTTGGCGATTTGAAGCTGACATAGTGTCGAGCAAAGACAACAGCTAAAAGCAGGATATATAATTGTATTAGTTTTTATACACACTCGCGCGCGCGCGCCCGCACACACACAGGCATACACAGACAAACACGCACACACACACACGCACGCACGCACGCACACACACACACACACACACACACACACACACACACACACACACACACACACACACACACACACACACAAAACACACACACACATACACAACACACACACACACACACACACACACCACACACACACACACACACACACACACACACACACACACAACACACATACACCCCCCCCCCCCCCACACACACACACAGAGCAAAACAAAATAAATAAATAAAAACAAAACAAAAACAAACAAACCGACAATCAAACAAAACCAAGCAAAGAACAAGGGAGATCAGCCGAAACAGAGAAAAAATGAATGTTAAACCATCGAAAGGTTAATCCTGTTTGCTTCTAGTATGTAAAAGGGAAAGGGTGTTCAGGGGAGGGAGGAGGGGTGGATAGGAAAGGGGGGTGGGGGGGAGTGACGGGGGTGGGGGGGGTGGGGTGGAGGATTGAAGGTGTGTGTGTTGTGTGTGTGTGTGTGTGTGTGTGTGTGTGTGTGTGTGTGTGTGTGTGTGTGTGTGTGTGTGAGAGTGTGTTTATTTATTTTATTTATTTATTTTTTATTTATTTATTCTTTTATATCGAGGATAACAGAATAAGCAACATGTGCTTTTTTTCATCCGGTCCCCGTGTGTATGCAGTTTTTGTAAATATTGTCATCTGTTCCCACCGGCACACGATGGCCTACTCTTACGAAAAGCGGAACAGGATTTAACGTGTGCGCAAGATGTTCTGCGTGCGTTCGCACACGGGGCCTCGGTTTAAAGTCTCATCCAAAGGACTTTTGGGGAGAGTGGAGTCAGCACTGATGTTAACTCCAGGAAGAAAATTTCCTCGACCGGATTCGAACCCGGGTCTTCAAATTGCCAGCGCAATGTTCTGACCACTAGGCTATCCGCCCCCCTTGTGTGTGTGTGTGTGTTTGTGTGTGTGTGGTGTGTGTGTGTGTGTTGTGTGTGTGTGTGTGTGTGTGTTTGTGTGGTGTGTGTGTGGTGTGTGTGTGTGTGTGTGTGTGTGTGTTTGTGTTGTGTGTGTTTGTGGCGTGTGTGTGGTGTGTAGTGTGGGTGTGTGTGTGTGTCTGTGTCTGTGTCTGTGTCGTATGTTGTGGGTGGGAGTGTGTGTGGTACGTACGCGCGGGCGGTGTATGTGTGGTGTGTGTGTGTGTAGTGTGTGTGTGTGTGTGTTGGGAGAGGTGGGCAAGAGAGGGGGGCGGGCAAGTGGTCATAGACATTCTCACGAACAGAGCGATAATTGATATGATTAGCCACCAGGTGGACTGAACGACTAGGGTGACCCCAAAAAATACCCTGGGTGTCTTACCTCACAGATGACCCCCCCCCCCCCCTCCTTACCTCACCCATCATCAGCATGTTACCTCAGCAGGTAGTTAACTAGTACAGTGCCGTCACACTTAACATAATTACCTCACTACTCCACTCCACTCCACTCCACCACACATTCCAGGACATAGAACACTACATTGTTTGTTTGTTCGACGGGCGCTGTTGTTGTTGTTGTTGTTGTAGTAGTTGTTGTTATTGTTGTTGTTGAGGTTATACTATAGTCCCAACGGAGATATCCCATTAAGGGATTTATTCATCCCACTTTGGCGCCGCGGACCACCCTAAAAACAGTATCATTCTTGAATATTTGCGTAT
>CM060350.1:17821054-17828554 GCA_030674155.1 Stramonita haemastoma | reverse complement strand
CGACAACTGCTACTACTACTATTGCTGCTGCTGCTGCTGCCGCTGCTGCTACTACTATCACTTCTTCCACTACTACTACTACTACTACCACTACTACTACTACTACTACTACTACTACTACTACTACTACTACTACTACTACTACTACTACTATTACTACTACTACTACCACTACTACTACTATTGCTGCTGCTTCTGCTGCCGCTGCTACTACTACTACCACTTCTTCCACTACTACTACTACTACTACCACTAACTACTACTACTACTACTACTACTACTACTACTACTACTACTACTACTACCACCACCAATACTACTTCTACTTCTACCCCTTCTACTACCTTCTGCTACTGCTAAAGCTGCTATTTTTCATAATAACAATAATGCTAATAATTATGATGATACCGTATCTACTACTACTACTTCTAATGATGATGATAATGAAAATAACAAAACCCGAAGACACTCCTCAAGAAGTCAATAATATCATTATCATAATCATCACCATCCTACTCCTCCTCATCATCATCACCACATCATCATCATCACCACATCATCATCATCACCACATCATCATCATCACCCTACTCCTTATCACCATACCCTCATCATCATCATCATCATCATCACCACCACCACATCATAATCACCACCGTGTTTATTCTTATTCTTACCACCACCACCACCACCATCATCATCATCATCATCATCATCATCATCATCATCATCATCATCATCATCATCATCATCACCACCACCATCATCATCATCACCACCACCACCACCACCATCAACATCATCACTACCACCACCATCACCACCATCATCATCACCATCACCACCATCATCATCACCACCACCACCACCACCATCACCATCCTTACCACCACCATCATGATCATCATGACCATGATCATCATCCTCATCTTCATCATCTTACTAACAGCTAAACCTTGAGAATTTCAGCTAAGGATTGAAAGACATCATTCTCCCTCACCATCACCACCACCAATCACCTTCCTCCTTCCCCAACCCTTTATTTTTTTTTTTCCATTTTCTTTCATTCATTATTTCTTTTGTTCGTTCTTTTGTTCATTCTTTCTTTCATTCATTCTTTCTTTCCTTCCTTTCTTTCTTTCATTCATTCTTTCTTTCTTTCCTTCTTTCTTCCTTCCTTCATTCTTTCTTTCTTCCTTTCTTTCATTTAGTCTTTCTTTATTTTTCTTTCTTCTTTAATTTTTTTTTTCTTTCTTTCTTTCATTCTTTCTTTTTTCCTTTCTTTCTTTCTTTCACTCTTTCATTCATTCATTCTTTCTTTCTTCCTTTCCTCCCTTCCTTCATTCTTTGTTCCTTTCTTTCATTTAGTCTTCCTTTCCTTTTTTTTTCTTTCTTCCTTTCTTTATTTTTTCTTTTTTTCCTTTCTTTCTTTCATTCATTCTTTCTTCCTTTCTATCATTCATTCTTTTTTTTCTTTCTTTCTTCCTTCCTTTCTTTCCTCAACGCCTTGCATACCAGACAAATCCATGTCACACCCACGAAGCAGGGCTTTTCATGGCGAAACAGCAAAAAACAGTATTCCTTCCTTCCTTCCTTCATTCATACCTTCATTCATTCATTCATTCACTGCCTTGAAAGCCTAGCGAGCTTCAGAAGTCCCTAAGCTTTCACAGTGTGTTTGTTGGGGAGACAGGACCTGTGAATGGGACCTTTTATGTGGACAGTTGGGGGGTGAGAGACACCTGACACCAGTTTTCTGAGACCATCTCAGTATTCGTAGTTGTGTTGTATGTATACCACTTCAAAGCCACAGCCGATTTCTCTGCCATTTCTCTGGAGATACCTGACACTATTATATGCAAGGCCTTTTTTTTTTTTTTTGTGGTGATGATTAATTGGAGCTTAAGGTCCTAAACCATGCATGGATTTGTGCTGACATTAGATGGGGATGGGCATGGTTTGCAGAAATGATTGTCAAAGGTCTCATGATATCTGGACGATTTAGTCAGAGAGCCTATGATATACGTGCTTCTCCAGGGGGGCAGTATAATTATTGAGGGCGGCGACCATCTCCTCTCTCTCGCCGCTTTACCTTCCCTGACCCTAAAGAGAGCAGGTACCCTTTGACAGCTGGGTGAACTGGGGAGGGGGGGGGGGGGACTGTATTGAAGCCAAGGCGCGCAAACAGTCACCAATCCACTTGGTGACCACGCTCAATGCTGCTTAATAACCTTAGCTTGGGGAAAGTGAGTGCTCTGACCAATGAGCTATATCCCGTCCCCTTGGAAAGATAGGATATGAAAAAAAGAAGAAACTATCTCTTAAAGAAAAAGGATGAGATAGAAAAGAGGACATATAATTCAAAGAGTTGGGGGGGGGGGGGGGGGTAACCTAATGGTTAGAGCCTTGTGTGCGTGATCTGACGTACCGGGGATCAAGCCACCACGGAGGCGTCAGTTTTATGAAGATTTTTCCCTAGAGTTAACTTCTGCACTGACTCCACCCCCCTCCCCCGAAAAAAAGTCCTTCGGATGAGACTATAAACCAGGCCCTATGTGCAAGCGAATGCATGCAAAAAATCTTGCACGCACGTTTAAAAACCGGTTCCGTTTTGGGAAGATTAGGCTATTTCGTGCCTGGGAACGGATGATGGATGACATTGTTTTAAAAAAATGATAATAATATAAAAAAAACCAACAAAACACATGTACATGGGTGTCATGGCGCTCTCTCTCTCTCTCTCTCTCTCTCTCTCTCTCTCTCTGTCTCTCTCTCTCTGTCTCCTCTCTCTCTCTTTACACACACACACACACAACACACACACACACCACACACACACACACACACACACACACACACAATTTATTGTACTTGTTATAGATAAAAAGGTTTTGGAGTTTGAAACATTTAGTTTTGAAGGCTGAATTGGATTGTTTCCACGGCAAAAGTGCTTAAAAACTGCGTAATTGAGAGTTTTAGGCTTTACAAGGGATGCCCTTTAAATATAAGGCACAATGTGTTTGAAAATAAAATGTCATCAATTTCGACGCCCATGTCCCACAATTGAATCCTTACAAACATTTTCTAAGAACCCAGAGAGAAGGAGATGGATATATATATATAGAGAGAGATATATAGATATAGATATAGTGTGTGTGTGTGTGTGTGTGTGTGTGTGTGTGTGTAGTGTAGTGTAGTGTCATGGGGTGATAGACAACAAACATCCGACATCCTGTAATAGCTGCCTGGGTGTGTGACATATCTCGTCACGTATGACATACATCATGGCAACGTCATCTTTTTTGACGTCACTCGTAAAGATGACAACTTTTGCCTGCTCACTACTACTAACCCAATAAGGAAAAGAGCGTGTGGAGAATACAATTATAAAGTCAGGATTGGGCGCTTGAATATGATCAGTACACACACGCACGCACGCACGCACGCACGCACACCCACCCACCCACGCTCTCTCTCTCTCTCTCTCTCTCTCTCTCTCTCTCTCTCTCCTCTCTCTCTCTCTCTCTCTCTCTACTTCTTGTCCTCCTCCTTCTCCTCCGTCCCTTTCTTCTACTTCTATTTTTTATCACAATTTTACAGTTAGGCATATCCGTAAACTTCATATCCTATTGTTCGTTGTTTCAGGAACTACACCACTGACACAGCCCACAAAAAACCCTTGGCATCGTGTTCGTTTGTTCTGTAAAAAGCATACTCCATACTACATCTTCAGAGCGGATTCGTGAATTTACAGAAACAGCACGTGAGAAACTATAGAGCAGAAAAAATCTTCAAACGAAAAACAACAACAACAACAACAAAAAAAGACCTTGGCATCTTGCATCTTTCCTGCGTTTAACATCCTCTATTTTGTGATTACATGTGGATTTTTTTACTCGGAAGACTCGCAGCTATAGCATGTGACAAACTCTGAAAAAAGGGGAAAAAAACTGTACAGGGACTATACACAAAAAACACATTTAAAATACACATAAACTGATTCAAGGATGTTTTAAATACATTTGTGACAAGAAAAAGGGAAAACTTATTTCTTATCAAAGGAAGCTATGAATTTTTCATAAGAAAATATTATCAAAATGATGAACAAGGAGGAACTACGTAATAACGCTTCAGGAAAAGTCTTAAGATAAAACCAAATATGGATCGAAAGCTTTTGGAATAAACTTTGAGACAGTACACACATGGTAGGGTTGTTGTTGTTTTTTATCAACATTAAAATGACGCAAAAGAATAAAAGTGGAATAATTACACAATCCAAAACTTTAAAATAAAAACCAGTGAAAACTATCAAAATTAATTTGTACGTAAGGACAGGGGAGAATTAAAAAAGCACAAATGGATTTTAAAAAACTGAAATGAGACACAACAGGGAGAGAATTCAGACTGTTACGCATCACCATTTTGCAAGCTATTCAAGCTTTGTGTGCAGTTTTTTTTTTTCCAAACCTTATTCCTAACTAGATAGATCTAACCCACCATGTAAAATCCCAGATCTACCATTACCAACAAGACACAGTTAAAAGAAAAAAAATCAAACTTCAAGGCTGAACCTGGGTCTGATTCAAGCAGAACTATTTTCTCCAGTCGAAGAATCATCCAGCAACCATGAATAACACTACAATAGACGAACATGCAGAACTTATCAAAGCCAACGACGAAATCGCTCATGAATTGATTCCTGCAATGGTCTTCATCGCTGTGCTGATGTTGCTTGGCATTGTGGGAAATCTTCTCGTCTGCTTCGTCTTCGTCTTCCGGTTGCGCATGACAACTCAAGACTGTCTCATCAGCGCCTTGGCAATGTTCGATCTGTTGAGCTGTTTCATCGCTATGCCCACAGAAATTGTCGACATGCGTTACTTCTTGATGTTCAACAACGAATTTGCCTGTCGTCTGCTCCGATTCATCATCCATTATTGTGCCTTCGGCTCCATTTTAACTCTTGTCGTCATCGCTTTGGACAGGTAACGTCATCAAAAATAGGCGGCAGAGATTTGAAACGTCACTGTGTTTATTTCTGTTTTTGTTGTTTGTTGGGGATTTTTTTTTAATCGTTTTTATTTTAATTTATCATCACTATCATCATCATCATCATCATCATCATCATCGTCGACATTATTATTCTGTTTTTTGCGTGTTATTGCTCCAGTTTCATTTGTTTGGTTGCAGTTGGTTTGGTTTGGTTTCAGGGGGGGGGGGGGGGGGGGGGGGATTTTTCAATTTTGGTTTGTTGTTTAATCCATTTCCATGCTCTATGTGTGTGTGTTGTGTGTGTGTGTGTGTGTGTGTGTGTGTTGTGTGTGCGTGTGTGTGTGTGTGTGTGTGTAACCCACAGTACATACATAAAACATTATTTTTCTTTTCTTTTTTTTTCTTTATTAGCTCCACTGTACAAAACTTTATGAACGTATTTTTTCTTTGGGTATAAGTGTTATGGTTTTTTTCTGTATTTATTTGGGGTTGGATTATTTTCCCGGTGGGGGGGGGGGGGGGGAGGGGGGGGGTCACCTTGCTTTATTTGGGTGTGCATACTCTATAAATGCTATGAAATGATTTTGTTTGTATTTCGTAAGCTTCATTGCAGCAACCTTGTTGTTGTCTGGTCTATCCAGGTACGTGAAGGTATGCCACCCCTTACAACGCCAGATGTCCTTAAAGAACGTCAAGATCGCCATCCTCTTCATCCTCTCGTCACCCTCATCTTCGCCTTCCCAGCCACCATCCTGTACGGGACTCGAACCACAGAAGTGGACGACCTTGCCATTTCGGGTCACGACTGCTCCATCAACGACAATGTCAAGGACACCATCTTCCCTCTCATCTACAACACCGTCCTCTTCGTCGCCTTCTTCCTCATCTTCATCATGCTCACCGTCATCTACATCCGAATTTGGCGGGAGATGAAACGTCACCGAATCTACATGGCCAGGAACTCGGTAGCTGGGGAAAGTCGGTTGTATTTGTCGTCTGCTTCGGAAGTGTCCGGGTATCAGATCAGAGCGGGTCGAGAAGGGATCGACCTCACCGGTGGTTGAAAACGAAAACGGGAGGGGGGATGAGTTTGCGGAGTGTGGATACTGCGGAGAAATGCCCAGGGGGAGAAAGAGGAGAGGGACTCTGTTGGCAGTAACAGTAGCCGAGAATGTCACTTGCCGTCTGCGCACAGTGACACTACGCTGTGTGGGGGTGAGGACACAGCCGAGAGTGGTTTGAGGCTGTAGAGCCAGGTTTCAAGGCTATGTCGCCTGATAACTCGTCTGCACCAAACCCGACTACTAGCGCTGAGAAGGGACTTTGTCACAATGGTCAGCATCTTGCAAACCCGGGAACAGACACCCCCACCACCAAGTCCTGTGGTCAATTGCTCACCAAACCCTGGAGATGTTGATACCAAGCAGCAGAATGGTCAAGCATTTCAACTGACAGTGGTGATACTGGTCAAGAATTTCCAACGGACAGTGTGAGATACTGGTCAAGAATTTCCAACGGACAGCAACCTTGCTTATGGCAAGACTCAGACTGCCAATGGCACAGTGCCCTCGGATCAACCCTCCACACCAAACAGTCCGTGCTCAGATGACACAGCCAGAACCGATCATCCCACCTCCTTGCCATCCTGTCCACATTCCCTGAACTTCGACCTGTCACCATCATCCATTCCGTCACCATCATCCATTCCGTCACCATCATCCATGCCGTCACCACAATCCATTCCGTCACCAACCAGTGGGACTAGAAACTCTACACAGAACGAGACTAGATGTGAGAATGATTCCAAGGAGGCCATGCTAGCAGACAGTGTTGAGGGTGTCGATGTTAAAGACAGTGCAGTGGTGGTGTTTCAGATTTCAGACAGAATCCATCCTCTTAGGTAACATTGACGATAATCACAGTGGCAGTGGCATTAAACAGACTCGTTTTCTCCAAACTAACGTCGTTGTAGAAGAAGAACAGGAAAACGTGACGTGTCACTCTGACGTCAGTACGCCTTTTAAAACAGGCAGAAACAACCAGGAGGACGAAGAAAAATCGGTTTCAATTGACTTCAACAAACCTTCGCGTGAGAGATGTGTTTGTTCTTTGACCCACTCACCCACACTACAACAACCACCACCCACCACAGTGAATAACAACACAAACACTTCCCCCCCCAACCCCCACCCCAACTCCAACCACAACACCCTAACTGACGTCACCATCACGTCACACCACACTCACAAGACAGGGTGGTCACCAACAATGCAGAAACAGAAACTGGACCCACACCACCACCACCACACAACCACCACCAGCAACAACAACAACAAACTAGATTCGAACACCGTATCAGAGGCAATTACCAAACGCACCTTAACCAAACGGAAGTCGGCATCGGAAGTGAAGAGCCACAAGGCACAGTGATCGCCATGTCGGTGACCGTTGTGTTCTTTCTGAGCTTCGTGCCTCATCTCTCCCTGGTGACGGTCAGAACCATCAACA
>CM060350.1:17798554-17816054 GCA_030674155.1 Stramonita haemastoma | reverse complement strand
AAAGTCCGGGTCGGAGTGTGCGGTGGTTTGTACCCCGTTTGGGCCCAAAACTTTTCCCCCATCCATTAGACCACGAGTGGTGGTCTGGGCGCTAGCCTTTCAGATGAGACGATAAACCGAGGTCCCGTGTGTTACACATCATTATTTGACACACTTAAAAGAACCCACGACAACAAGAGGGTTATCCCTGGCAAAATTCTGTAGTAAAAAGCCAATCTGATAGGAAAACAAATACAGTTGCAGACAAGGAAAAGAAAAAAAATAATGGGTAGGCGCTGCACTTGTGGCGACGCGCTCTCCCGGGGAGAGCAGCCCGAATTTCACGCATAGAAATCTGCTGTGACATAAAGTGGTATAAAATAAAATTTTAAAAAATAAAACAAGTCATCATTCTAGGGCTCCTCACTGGCACAACAGGCTAAACCACCATATGTCAACAAAGCTGAAACTTGCTCCTTCTCCCCTGTGTGTGCCTGTGGTAAAGAAAATCAGACTGGCAAGCACATCCTTCAGAGGTGTACACTATTCAGCGACCTGAGAAAGAAAGTGTGGCCGACGGAGGTAACCCTACAGACCAAGCTGTGTGGCCATGAGAGGAGCTGGAAAGGACATGCCATTATTTTTCCCAGACACATCGTACGGTGTAAAGCGAACGAGAGAAGAAGAAAAATGGGAAGGCGATCATGTCAATTATGGGGATGCCAGAAGCTTGTCAGTATAGACAGCATCCCCATCTTCTGGGAATTCTGCGCTAGGAATTCCCTCTTTTCTATCCCTCTCTTGGTTTGTGCCTTGATCTTTTTCTTCATAATTATCACCTCCTTCTTGTCTGTTTTCTGTCTTCTTGGTTCATTCTCCTTCTCCCCGCCCCCCCCCCCCCCCTTTTTTTTTTAAATTTTATTTTCAAAGAAAGATATAAAGATGTAAATTCTCTCCCACGCCGAAGTCAGATGCGCTGGGCCTGATTTGTCAAGCACTTAACAGCAGCGCACCGTGTTTTTGTTTATATGACAGAGAACAGTAGTTAGTAGTTGTCTGAACGTTCGATTAAAAAAAAAAGGAGGAGGAGAAGGAGGAGGAGGAAAGGAACAACAAGAAGAAGAAGAAGAAGGAAGGAGGAGGAAAGGAACAAGAAGAAGAAGAAGGAGGAGGAGGAGGAGGAAAGGAACAAGAAGAAGAAGAAGGAGGAGGAGGAGGAGGAAAGGAACAAGAAGAAGAAGAAGAAGAAGGAGGAAGAAAGGAACAAGAAGAAGAAGAAGAAGGAGGAGGAGGAAAGGAACAAGAAAAAGAAGAAGAAGGAGGAGGAGGAAAGGAACAAGAAGAAGAAGAAGAAGGAGGAGGAGGAAAGGAACAAGAAAAAGAAGAAGAAGGAGGAGGAGGAAAGGAACAAGAAGAAGAAGGAGAAGGAGAAGAAGAAGAAGAAGAAGAAGAAGAAGAAGAAGAAGAAGAAGAATTACCAGGGAATGTGAACAACGATAACTGTTAAAGCCGATATCTCCATTATCGATTAATATGAGAACAGCAGGGGGGAGGGGGGAGGGGGGTGTCGATATTTGGATCACCTGGCAAAAACTTTTACGTTGCATTGACCTTGTGGCAACAACCAACAAAATAAGGAAATCAATTGGTTAAAAAAAACAACCCAGAAAAGACACAGATGATATAAATCACACACACACACACACACACACACACACACACACACACACACACACACACACAAAACACACACACACACACACACACACACACACACACACATTATCCTCGATATGAAAGAATAAAATAAAATAAAAATAAATAAACACACACACACACACACACACACACACACACACACACACACACACACACACACACACACACACACACACAACACGATCACGCACGCACGTGTTTTGACGACCCGTGTTCGATTCCTGTTGGGGGGGGGGGGGGGTTCCCTGGAGTTAACATCAGAGCTGACTCCACTCTCCCCAATAGTCTTTCGGATGAGACTGTAAACTGAGGCCCCATGTGCGAACGCACGCAGAACATCTTGCGCACACGTTAAATCCTATTCCGCTTTTTGTAAGAGTAGGCCATTGTGTGCCGGTGGGAACAGATGACAATATTTACAAAACTGCATACACACGGGGACTGGATGAAAAAAAGCACATGAGTGCTTATTCTATTATCCTTGATATAAAGGAATAAAATAAACACACACACACACACACACACACACACACACACACACACACACACACACACACACACACACACACACACACACACACACACACACACACACAGGATAGGGGGACGGGATAGCCTAGTGGTCAGAACATTGCGCTGGCAATTTGACGACCCGGGTTCGATTCCGGTCAAGGGGATTTTTCCTCTGGAGTTAACATCAGTGCTGACTCCACTCTCCCCAAAAGTCCTTCGGATGAGACTATAAACCGAGGCCTCGTGTGCGAACGCACGCAGAACATCTTGCGCACACGTTAAATCCTGTTCCGCTTTTGGTAAGAGTAGGCCATCGAGTGCCGGTGGGAACATGACATTTACAAAACTACATACACACGGGGACTGGATATAAAAAGCATATAAATGCTTATTCCTTTATCCTCGATATAAAAGGATAAATAAACAAAATAGCCTAGTGGTTAGAGTGATGCGCTCGTGATCTGCTAACCCCGGTTCCAATCTCATTCAAAAGGATTTTTCCTCTGAAGTTAACATCAGGGCTGACTCCGCTCCCCCCCCCCCCCCCCCCCCCCCAAAAAAAAAAAAGTCCTTTGGATAAGACTATAAACTAAGGTCCCGTGTGCAAACGCACGCTGAACAACTTGCGCACACGCTGAAATCCGTTCCGCTTTTCGGAAGAGTAGGCCATTGCCTGCCGTTGGGAACGGATAACAAAATTTGCAAAATTGCATACACACAGGGACTGGATGCAAAAAAGCATATGAGTACTTATTCCATTATCTTCTTTATAAAAGAACAGAATTACGAAATTCATTTTATTATATACCACTTTATGTCACAGCAGATTTCTCTGCGTGAAAATCGGGCTGCCCTCCCCGGGGGGAGCGCGTCGCCACAAGTGCGGCGCCTACCCATTTTCCCCCCTGTCTGTAACTGTATTTGTTTCCCTATTAAAGTGGCTTTCTCTACACAATTTTGCCAGGGACAATCCTCTTGTTGCCGTGGGTTGTTTTACGTGCTCTAAATAATTATGTGTAGCATACGGGACCTCGGTTTCTCGTCTCATCCGAAAGACTAGCACCCAGACCACCACTCATGGTCTAATGGATGGGGGAAAGTTTTGGGCCCAAACGGGATTGGAACCACTGCACACTCCGACCCGGACTTTTCGCTTTCTAGACAGGCGCATTACCTCTAGACCACCGATCCACCAATACACATACAAGCACAAAACGCACAAACACCGTCTAATATCACAACTAGTGAATAATTTGAACACACACACACACACACACACACACACACACACACACACACACACACACACACACACACACACACACACACACACTTAAAAAAAACCCACGACAACAACAACAAACTGTTTTGAAGAGAAAAAAAAATCCCAAACATACAAACACACAGATTTATTACAAATGAGACAGACATATATAATGTCAGTTACAAATAGGCTATTTCTGTAAACAGACATTCATTTCCGGACTATCGTGAGAATAGTGTCCCTTTGTTCACATCCGCTGCAGAGCGAATGGTAATATTTTTTTGCAAGCGATCGGTGAAAACTGTTGTGGAAAACATTATTTTGCGCAAGGTAAGCTTTGTGATCTTTGAAGATTTTGCTTTTTGTATGTCTTTATTTATATTGTACGTGCTTTGCAGTACTGCCATAACGGAAATGGTTAAACATTTGATGCTTCAACCGACGTCGGGTGCCATGCTTGTGCTGTTGTGATGGATCTTTTGACAGTTCTAATCAATACCCAGGTAAAACTGCTGGAAAACGAAAAGTCACCAGTCTTGCAGATCGTGAGACTGAATCTGTAGAAGGTGCTTGTTTGGTACAAATTATTGTATAGTACTGACAGAATCGCGCTGTTCCTGAATCGGAAACATTTGCTGGAATGTAAACTTAACAATGATTATAGTCCTGCAGCTAAGACTGAATTGGTGAATGTTATTGCCAGTCGTTATTAGATATCTGTGACAATCTGACAACAGTAGGTTTAAAACAAAATAACAGTTAAACTCTGTGCGTGTGTGTGTGTGTGTGTGTGTGTGTGTGTGTGTGTGTCACTGTGTGTGTCACTGTGTGTGTGTGTGTGTGTGTGCACGTGTGTGTGTGTTGCTCGTGTGTGTGTGTTAATCTGTTACATACATCATGTGTGTGTGGTGTGGGGATGGAGGTGCACACGTCCACCCCCACCACCAAAAGGAGGAGGGGGGGAGGTGTTCCATTATCTTCCTACGCGTATCTGTTTCTGGTGTGGGTGTGCTGCAAGTATCCTGTATAATGTATTTTCAGTGCCTTATGATTGCCAGCATGCATTTCTGTATCATGTATAGGAATATCCCGTGGGTTTTGTTTGCTTTGTTTCTCGGGTATCTAGAGTTGAGGTTCATCAATAGTGAAATTTTGCACATGTGACCATTTTTGCCCACTATGAAGTTTAATTAATGATTTATCAATCGCGGAAGTTGCATGGATTTGTTGTGTCTGTCAGAGTTCGAAATGACAAAACACAGCAAGACTGAAACTACATTTTAAAATCTTTTAAATTCTGATAAAAGCCAAGTTCAGAGACGAGATTATCAAAGTAGCAACAGACAAAAATTGTTTTGCTGAGCATGTGATAAACAGTATTAGCCTGCAGGCAGCAGGGGACAGATGGGAAGCTGTAGTCAGCCATAAAGAGCTACAGAACATTGTCAATCCCAGATTTGACTCTTTGTTTGGACTTCAGTCCGCCTTCACCTTCACCTATCCTGTAGTCCCATAGACCCTGGGGGCACCGCTGAAGATTTTGTAACCAACTTCCTCCACTCCCTGCGGTCCTCTGCTTTCCATAGCAAATGGTTCCACTCAAGGCCAGTCCACTCTCTGATGTTGTCTTCCCATCGTTTCCTCTGTCTGTCTGCCTCTTTATCTCCCTCTTTGTACTGTTCCCTGTAGGACAGTCTTGGCCAGTCCAGATGTTCGTGTGATGTGCCCGTTTCATTTTAGTCTGCGTTTTTTTTCACTGGAGTCAGGAAATTTTCATATGGTTTGTTGGCATTTTTATTTCTGGTTTTTCACTTCCTCTTTAGTGATGTGATCTCTATTGTATGACTCTATCAGTCTATGAGATACTAAGGAGTTTGCGAACGCATCTCATCTCCATGGCCTATATTTTTCTTTCAGTGTCTGCTGTTACTGTGTTATTGTTATGGTCCACATTTTTACATGCATGTGTACAAAAATATTGACCCTTGCATTTTTCTGTTTTTGTTTTTAAAAAACACCTCCATTGAAAAACCTTAAATTTCATAATATTGCGAACGTCTGCGCGCCAGGTCTGACCCCTGCAGCTTTGTGTTGTGATTTCAGGGTTGTCATTGTCGCTGACAGGGTCACTGGCCGCCATGTCCCTCCGGTGTTCGGTGTGCAACCTGACGATGAACAGCTCCATCCAGTTCCAGCAGCACATGGTGGGCAAGGCCCACTCCAAGAAGCTGAAGAAACAGGCCGAGGAGGGGCCAGGTGGGCTACTCTACTGTAGTGTAGTGTAGTGTAGTGTAGTGTAGTGTAGTGTAGTGTAGTGTTGGATCTGCCAGGTGGGCTACTCTACTGTAGTGTAGTGTAGTGTAGTGTAGTGTAGTGTAGTGTAGTGTTGGATCTGCCAGGTGGGCTACTGTAGTGTAGTGTAGTGTAGTGTAGTATAGTGTAGTGTAGTGTTGGATCTGCCAGGTGGGCTACTGTAGTGTAGTGTAGTATAGTGTAGTGTAGTATAGTGTAGTGTAGTGTTGGATCTGCCAGGTGGGCTACTCTTCTGTAGTGTAGTGTAGCGTAGTGTTGGATCTGCCAGGTGGGTACTGTAGTGTAGTGTAGTGTAGTGTAGTGTAGTATAGTGTAGTGTAGTGTTGGATCTGCCAGGTGGGCTACTCTTCTGTAGTGTAGTGTAGCGTAGTGTAGTGTTGTTGGATTTTTTAATTTTAAAATTAATTTTTTTTAATCTTTTATATCGAGGATAATGGGATTAAGTACTCGTGTGCTTTCTTTTCATCCAGTCCCCGTGTGTATGCAGTTGTGTAATTTATATTGTCATCTGTTCCCATCAGCACATGGTGGCCAACTCTTACAAAAAGCGGATCAGGATTTAACGTGTGTGCAAGGTGTTCTGCGTGCGTTCGCACACGGGGCCTGGGTTTACAGTCTCATCTGAAAGACTTTTTTGAGGAGAGTGGAGTCAGCACTGATGTTAACTCCAGGGGAAAAAATCCCCTCCAATGGAAATCGAACTCGGGTCGTGAAATTGCGAGCACAATGTTCTCACCACTGATTATCCCATCCCCAGGATCAGGTGCCTATTGTTGTTGTACATTTCCCAGCTTTCCCCTCTTTCTACCTGGTAAAAAAAAAGAAAAAAGGTACAGGTGTCCCATAACCGAGGCGGCCGTAGGGGAGCGAGGCATCAGAGACCTCAGCTTCTCTAGGGGCCAGCATATTAAGATGTTTGCCTTGCCAACAAGTAAACCCTGAGGTTCTGGGTTTGATTCCCAACCTTGCACTTTCTTCCCAGTTTGATCCCCCCAAAAAAAAAGAACTGAATGTCAAAATCCTTTGAGTGAGACTATAAACCGAAGCCCTGTGGGCGAACACATGCAGAACATCTTATGCACACGTTAAAAACCCTATTCCGCCTTTCAGAAGCATGGGCCGTTGTGTGCCGGAAGGAATGGACAACAAAATCAAACAAGAAATGCACACACACAGGGTGTCGTGTGTAGATGCCATCCCTGAAGTTGGAATGTGGCTACCTAAATGGTGGGGGCAGAGTCACATACGCAAAAGTCTCACCTTTGGTAAATCTTGGAGCTTTAGCTGAAGAAGAAAAAAAAACCAACCAATCTGCATGTATTATACATGTACTTCACCAAAGTGGGGGGAATGCAGTTAATTATTTTTTTAAAAGGTGAGCAACAACAACAACAAAACCCCAACCAAACAAAAATGGTCACATATTATTACGCAAAAATCTCACCTTTTTGGTGAACCTAGGTGCTCCCTGTATATTAGGCTGTAAGCACAGCTGCAAAGCAAGGCTAAAGAGCCAATGAGAAGCGCTGTAACATAGTCACTGTACGAGGGGTGGATAGGGGCGGTTTAGGTACGAGACGCCATTTTGATGCGGGCGGTGGGGGCGGATAGAGGTTGGAGTAGGCCAGCCAAGGAGCAAAACCAAACCAAACCGAACAAAAAAAAGAAAAGTAAAAAGTATCAATGTTGGTTTGGTGTGCAGGGTCGACTGTGGGGAGGATGAAACAGATCAACTTTATTCCAGAGGGCAACCAGGCAGGGCAGAGGCCTGCCCCGGGTACAGGGGCACAGGTGAGAATCCTGACAGAGACAGGAACACACACACACGCACTCACGCAGCATGCACGCATGCATGCATGCGCACGCACGCACGCATGCACACACACAAAAAAACATACACACAACACACACACACAGAGACACGCACGCACGCACGCACAACACACATACACACACACACACACACACACACACACACACACACACACACACACACACACACACACACACACACACAGAGGTCAAACAAAGCGCAGCATTGAATAAAAAAAAGAAAAAAAAAAACCAACACAAAATAGTTAGCGGAGATGAAAGCGAGTTTTAGCACTGGTAAAACAAAGGGGTTACATGTGAAACAAAGGAGTTACAACTGGAACAAAGGGGCTGTAGTTATGTGAAACGTAGGGGTTACGGCTCAAACAGGGGGTTACAGGTGAAACAGAGGGTTATGATTATATGAACAGAGGGTTTACAGCTCAAACAAAGGGGTTGTATATGAAACAAAAGGGTTACATGTAAAACAGAAGGGTTTCATGTAAAACAGAAGGGTTACATGTAAAACAGAAGGGTTACATGTAAAACAGAAGGGTTACATGTAAAACACAAGGGCTACATGTAAAACACAAGGGCTACATGTAAAACACAAGGGCTACATGTAAAACACAAGGGCTACATGTAAAACACAAGGGCTACATGTAAAACACAAGGGCTACATGTAAAACAGAAGGGTTACATGTGAAACAAGAGAACACTACGTGGCGCTACACAGAAAACAACAGGGGTGAGTGGAGGGGGGGGGGGGGGGTCGTTTCTCTGCTGGAGCAGTCAGTCAGGTTCACCAATGCTGAGATTTTCGTTCCTCAGCTAGAGCTCTGAGGTTCACCAGTGGTGAGATTTATGCATGTGCGACCATTTCCCCGACCTCCCCCCCCCCCTTTTTGGTAACCACATTCTGACTTCCGGGATGGTGTCTAAACATGACACCTGTGTGCATGCTGGGTTTTTTTGGTGTTTTTTTGTCATCCATTCCCACCAGCACACAATGGCCTACTGTTCCAAAAGGCAGAACTGGTTTTTAATGTGTGTGCAATATGTTCTGCGTGCGTTTGCGAACGGGGTCTCAGTTTATTAGTCTTATCTGTAGGGCTTTGACATTCAGTTTGGGGTGTTGTTTTTTTCCGGGAAGAAAGGGCAAGGCTAGGAATCGAACCCAGAACCTTACAGTTTACTTGTTTGGCAGGCAAACGTCTTAACCATGCTGCCACCCTTCCTTTCTGAGAAGGAAATGAAATTTTTTTTTTTTTTAATTTAAATTTCAGTTGGCGTCTTCAGTGTCATCTTAACCATGCTGCCACCCTTCCTTTCTTGAAAGGAAATGAAATTTTTATATATATATATTTTTTTAATTTTAAATTTCAGTTGGCGTCTTTAGCATCGTCTTAACCATGCTGCCACCTTCCTTCTTGAAAGGAAAGGAAATCTTTTTTTTTCTTTTTTTAAAAAAATTTATTTATTTCAGTTGGCGTCTTTAGCATCGTCTTAACCATGCTGCCGCCTTCCTTCTTGAAAGGAAATGAAATCTTTTTTTTTTCTTTTTTTAAAAATTTATTTATTTCAGTTGGCGTCTTCAGTGTCATCTTAACCTATGCTACCACCCTTCCTTCTTGAGAAGGAAATGAATTTTTTTTTTTTTTTTAAATTTCAAAATAATTTTTTTTTTTTTTTTTTAAATTTCAGTTGTGCGTCTTCAGCATTGTCGTAACCATCCTGCCACCCTTTCTTCTTGAAAGGAAATGAAATCTTTAAAAAAAATTTTTTTTTTCTTTTTTAAATTTATTTCTTTCTTTTAGTTGGCGTCTTCAGCGTCGCTGAACGGGGGTGAGGTGGACACGTACTGCCAGCTGTGTCTGCTCAACCTCAACTCGCAGGAGCAGGCCCGAATCCACTACAGCGGAACCAAACACCTGCGAAAACTGCAGCTGTCTCGTCAGCATGCTAACGGTCAGGGTCAGGGATGGGGGGGGGGTGGGGGGGGGGGGGGGGGGGGGGGGGGGGGCTGGGGGGGTTGTGTGTTGTGGGGGGGTGTTGGGGGTCGGGGGGTGGGTGGGGGGTTGTGGGGGGGTGTTTGTGTGTGTGTGTGTGTTTCTCTCTCTCTCTCTCTCTCTCTCTCTCTCTCTCTCTCTCTCTCTCTCTCTCTCTCTCTCTCTCTCTCTCTCTCTCCCCTCCCTCCATCCCTTCCTCACATACACACACTCACACACACTTACACATTTAAAAAAAAAGATCATTAATTATGATTTTGTTTGTGTTGTTGTGCGTGTTGTTGTGTGTGCGTTGGTGTGTGTGTGTGTGTGTGTGTGCGTGTGTGTGCGCGCGGCGTGCGTGCGTGCGTGTTTTCTAAATCCACAAAAATACCAACACACATCACACACACACTATGTCTTCCTTCTCTCTCTTTTCCCTTTCCTGGCTTTGATGATGATGATGTGATTTGATCCATCAGATTTTATTGGTTTTATACCCCGTTTTAAACTGTATATATAGTAGTAGGCACCCATCAGTCTCTGAAGACTATGGAGTTGCGCTCTAGTCTTTAGAGCGCAAAGCCTGGGCAAATATGCATGGAGGGCAAGCTGTTACCCATGCAGCAGACCCCCCCCTCTCCATGACACTGGAATGGTCCATTGGAAAGGCAATGACCGATACGAATGGTTCCAGTGCCGTCGCAGGAGCCACCAGAACGTTGCCATATACCTACAGCCCCGAGCCGCTCTGGGACTCCAACTCCCGATTTTTCCTCAGGGATGGTGTGTAAACACGACACCTGTGTGCATGCTGGTTTGTTATAATTTGGTCATCCGCTCCTACCGGCACACGATGGCCTGCTGTATATATATATAGTCACACAGTTTTAATACGAGTTTTAAAACGTGACGAGGCGACATCCCCGATATGGCCCGTGCGGTCGGCGGGGCTCTAAACAACATAGTTAAAGTTAGTTAAAGTCTGTCCTGAGCCATAATGCTCATCAGGCCGGTGCTTATCCGGTTTCTGTGGCGTTAAGCGACTGAGAGTCAAAGACTCCCCCCTGGATAGGACGCCAGTCTATCGCAGGGTTAACCCCCAACACAAGGTGGGTACCCCTTTTTACACCTGGGTGGGGTGAGAAAATAGCCGTAAAGTGCCTTTTCCAAGGGTGCAACGCCATAGCGGAAAGCTGGGATCGAACCCGCAACGTTGAGATTACGAGTCCAACGCCCTAACCACTAGACTACAGCGGCGGCTCTAAGCAACATAATTGGAATTGGATTGGGATTTTGTATTTTATATCTTATTTTTGTGTGTTTTGTTTGTTTTGTTGGTCGGTGGTTTGGTTCCTGAAGAGGGGGGAGAGGCAGCGGTGGGGAACGGGGCGAAGAACGGGACTTTCTTCTGCGGGTTTTGCAACATCACAGTCAACTCCGCCATGCAGATGGACCTCCACAGAGAAGGTGAGGGCACTGGTGGTGGTTGTTGTCGGGTGTTCCTCGGGTTAACTTAACACCCTTGGAGGAGGGGTCGGGTCTGTCAGTGTCACCTCCTAGAATGTGTGTGTGTGTGTGTGTGTGTGTGTGTGTGTGTGTGTGTTGTGTGTGTGTCTGCCTGTCTCTCTCTCCGTGTCTGTCTGCCTGTCTCTCTCTCCGTGTCTGTCTGTCTGTCTGTCTGTCTGTCTTTCTGTCTGTCTGTCTGTCTGTCTGTCTGTCTGTCTCTCTCTCTCTCTCTCTCTCTTCTCTCTCTCTCTCTCTCTCTCTCTCTCTCTCTCTCTCTCTCTCTCTCCCCCCCCCCTCTCTCCCTCCCTCCCTCCCTCTTCCCCTCTCTCCTCTTTTCCTCCTTCTAAGTACATACCAGCAGCTATTTAATTACTTCCAGACTCTCAGCAGGGTTTCTACCTCTAGCCTCATAGAGCTTTGATATGTGGTAGCGATTAGTGATGGTCACTGCCTGATGGAAATATATACTGTGTGTAAAATCCCAGCAAATCCCGTTCGGGATTCGGGGGGGGGGGGGGGGGGGGGGGGGGGGGGGGGGGGGGGGGGGGGGGGGGGGAATGGGATGGGAGGGGGGGGGGGGGAATGGGAAGGAGGGGGGGGGGGAATGGGAAGGGGGGGGGGGGGGGTCAATTATTCAATCCCTGCAAATCCCAGTTGGGGACTAAGAGGGTTAATTAACCTTAGCTTGGGGAAAGAGAGTGCTGTGACCCAGTATTGAGACACCAGTAATGCTAACAATCACAAAACAACAACAACAACAAATAATAATAATTTTTAAAAAAAACACTGACAGTCACTCTCTCCCTCCATTGGTTTTTTTTTGTATGTTTTTTTTTTCCTGTTTTTGTTGTTAGTGTTGTTGCTTGTATTTTCTATATATATAGGCATATTGTATTTTTGAGGCTGTCGAAATCATGTTGGTTAATTAATGTTGGTGAAATGTTTTTCTCTGTTTTTTTTTAGGGTTTTTTTTTTTGTGGTTTGTTTGTTGTTGGGTTTTTTTCTTTAGATAGATGGCTTGATGAAAAACAAGCAAATCGATGCTTACTTAATGTAACCATCTGAAAATAAAATTGTTGACTTTGACTTTGACTTGGTGGGTTGACCAGGATCAATGTACCATCTGAAAGTAAAACTTTGACTTTGACTTTGACTTGGTGGGTTGACCAGGATCAATGTACCATCTGAAAATAAAATGTTGACTTTGACTTGGTGGGTTGACCAGGATCAATGTACCATCTGAAAGTAAAACTTTGACTTTGACTTTGACTTGGTGGGTTGACCAGGATCAATGTACCATCTGAAAATAAAATTTTGATTTTGACTTGGTGGGTTTACCGGGATCAATGTACCAATCTGAAAGTAAAATTTTGACTTTGACTTGGTGGGTTGACCGGGATCAATGTACCATCTGAAAATAAAAATGTTGACTTTGACTTTGACTTGGTGGGTTGACCAGGTCAATGTACCATCTGAAAATAAAAATGTTGACTTTGACTTTGACTTGGTGGGTTGACCAGGATCAATGTACCATCTGAAAATAAAATTTTGACTTTGACTTTGACTTGGTGGGTTGACCAGGATCAATGTAACCATCTGAAAGTAAAATTGTGACTTTGACTTTGACTTGGTGGGTTGACCAGGATCAATGTAACCATCTGAAAGTAAAATTTTGACTTTGACTTTGACTTTGACTTGGTGGGTTGACTAGGGTCCAGACACAAGCGGATGGTGGAGGGGATCAAACGCAACGCCAGCGACAATGGCAGCTACGGCCCCGCGGCCAAGAGGGTGGCCGTGGCCAATCCATCCCATAATATTCCCCACGTGACCCAGCAGTCGGGGGTCATGGCCATGAATCAGGTGAGTGAGTTGGCGTTATTGTCGTCAAGTGTGGGTTGTTGTTTTTTTTTTTTTTTTTTTTTTTCCTGTCATCAGCCTGTTGTGTAGTAATATTTTTTGGGGGGGGGTAAATTCCATGTGCATAGATGCAGGCATACATATAATTATGTGTGTTGATCTCAGAACAGGCATTACTGACTGAACTCGGCCAAAGTGACTCCTCTGTGGCGGTGCAGGGCCTCTCTGGCAGTAGCCTCCTGGCGGCCCTAAAGTTATCGCCGTCCCTGTGAGGTTGTAATAATAATAATAATAATAATAATAATATAGGGGATTTCTATAGCGCTGAATCTTGTAGAGTACACAAATCAAAGCGCTCGTGACTCTTGAGTTGGTGATACAACACGACAGGGCTGGGTAGGTATGGTAATGGTGGCCAGGTGGATCGGTGGTCTAGGTGGTCACGCGCCTTGCCTAGAAAGCAAAAAGTCCGGGTCGGAGTGTGCGGGGTTTGTACCCCGTTTGGACCCAAAACTTTTTCCCCATCCATTGGACCCTGAGTGGTGGTCTGGGCGCTAGTCTTTCGGATGAGACGATAAACCGAGGTCCCGTGTGTTACACATCACTATTTAGCGCACGTAAAAGAACCCACGGCAACAAGGGGGTTGTCCCTGGCAAAATTCTGTAGAAAGAAGCCACTCTGATTAGGGGAACAAATATATCTGCATGCAGGAAAAAGAAGAAAAAAAAAAAAGGGTAGGCGCTGCACATGTGGCGACGCGCTCTCCCCGGGTGGGGAGAGCAGCCCGAATTTCACGCAGAGAAATCTGCTGTGACATAAAGTGGTACAAAACAAAATACAAAATACAAAAAGTTCTTAAGGCTTTGGGGTTAGGGTTGGGGTTGGTTTTTTTTCATTTCTCAGCTGGAGCTCCGAGGTTCTTCACCAAAGGTGAGATTTTTGCGTGACTTTCTTTGTTCGTCCACCACTTAGGCTACGGCCATAGTAAACCCGGCCCGTCCCGTTGTTTTGACGGCCGTCTCTTTGACGGGAGAACGGATCCGTCAAAGCGGCCATAGTCAACCCGGCCCGTCTCTTTCTGACAATATGGTCACCCCGAGACTGCGAGTGACGCAAAAATGAGGCTTCCGCGGTGACGCAAATCGACAGAAAATAGTTCGACATAAAAAGTGTTTTTACGTAAAATCTCCCCCAAAACTTTTATCAAAACCATTGGAATGTAATCGGGAAAGGTTAATTTACTCGTTTGTGTAGTCAGAATTTTTGAAGCACCATAAATAAGTTTTTCTTGATTATTTTCCTTTCCGTCGACCCGGCAAACGGACGTGTTGCTCGAACGGCAAAACGACGGGTTAAAAAGAACGGGCCGGGCCGGGCCGGGTCTACTATGGCCATGCACAGCCGTTTTCAGTGACGCCACAGAGTAATTCAGCCGGGCAGCATTTTTCACCCGGCCCGTCATTTTGACGGCGTCAAAACGACGGGTTTACTATGGCCGCGGCCTTAGGTAGCTGCATTCCAACTTTGGAGACTGGTGTTTAAACACGACACCTGTGTGCATGCAGGTTGGGTGGGGGGGGGGGGGGGGGGGAATTGTCATCTGTTCCTACCGGCACACAATAGCCTACTCATCAGAAAGGCAGAACAGGTTTTTAACATGTTTGCAAGATGTTGTTCTCTGTGTGTTCAAACACTGGTTTACAGTCTCATCATCCAAAGGACTTTGACATTCAGTTCGAATTTTTCTTCAAGCTGGGAAGAAAGGGTGCGAGGTTGGGGAATCAAACTCGGAACTTTGTCGTTTACTTTTTGGCAGGCGTACTTCTTAACCATCCTGACACCCTTCCTCATATGTGACGCTCCACCACGAAATGAGTCGCTTAGCGCTAGGAGTCATTAAAGGCAGGTGGGGTCAAGTTGTCAATTTTGAGATTTTGATCAATTATTAAATTATATCCGTTTATCTACCTTGTAATGAAATATCAAGGCATAATTTTTTATTCCTTTTGCTTTTAAATGTGTTTTGAAAATACCCAAGCCCTCATTCCGACTATCTGTTATGAAAATAAACTTGCCCGTTTCTCATTTTGTCACACATCCTGCAGTCTATCATTTTAATTTGTAATAACTTTTACACAGAATTGTCCGATTTTCAATCTGTTTTTTTTTTGTTTTGGTTTTTATTGAATAGCCTTTTTATTGCAGAATAATAACTTGTCAATAACTAAAAAAACTGACCTCTGGTGCAATTGCGACTCCTTATGTGGTGGAGTGTCGCATATTATGGATAATTAAGATGCAATATTTTTGAAAGCTGTGGATCTGAACATGACATGCGTTAGTTTTCCTGTCCCAGGTGTACCAAGGTTCGTCGTAAGGCAGTGGCCCTCTCGGCTTACATCAACAGCATGATCGACATCTGCACTGTGTGACCTGATGTCCTCGAGGAATCGTCGTGGGAGGCAGTTGACCCTGTAACCTTTGCATACATCAAAAGTCGTCGACACATAACGCCGCGTGGGGAAGAGGGGGATTCTCATCACGTCGGCGTTTGTGTTGGATGGACTGTGCGGGAAAGTTTGGAAAGACTCGTCTGTGACCATTTTTTGTTGTGTTATGTTTTTTATTGGGGTTTTTTTTTTTCTCCTCTGTGGACATTTGGGAGCGCTGGAGATGGCTTTATTATTTATCATCCTCTGGAACTTTTGAGTCAAAGACTAAGACGGTGAATATTATGGTAGATTTTTGTGGTTTTTTTTTTTTTTTTTTTTTGGTTTTGTGAGATAGGTGTGCGTATATATACATGTATATGTGTGTATATATATATATGTGTATATATTTATATATATATATAAATTTTCATAGGGGGTGTTTTGGGGGTGGGGTTTTTTTTGGTTCTGTTTTTGTATTGTTTTTGGTTGTTGTCGTCATTGCTTGTGAGATGTGTGTATGTATGTATGTATGTGGGGTTTTTGTCATCTTTTTTTTTTTTTTTTTTTAAATTGTTTGTGAGGTGTGTGTATTTGGTTGTGAGGTGTGTGTATTTGGAATATTTATGTCATGTAAGCTTGTTTTACAGTGGCTGTTGTGCCCATTGTCAGTTTTTTGTGTATGTGCGCTGTTATGGTTTTAACGAAATAAAATCCTTTCCTTTTTTTTTCCACACTAAAGTTTGTCTTCATCTTGTGTCATCACTCCAGTCTTATATTTGTTGGTGTTTTCATTTATCTATCTCGTTAGTTAGGTATTGTTTATATATACATATCTATAATGACACTCCATCACAAAATGAGTCGCATGGCACTGGCTGTCAATTCTAACTTGTTAACCCTCTTGCATTCGGTGTCTCTGAACACAAACTGCCCCTAGATTTCGCATTCCATCATGAAATCAGGTCAGGCACAACATGCTCACTGGCCTTTTCCTCCTTCTAAGTACATACCAGCAGAAATAATTTCTTCTAGACTCTCAGCAGGGTTCCTACCTCTAGACTGATAGAGCTTTAGCATGTGGTAGCAGTTAGTGATGGTCACAGCGTGATGGAAATCTATGTGTAAATCCCGGCAAATCCTGGTTCAGGATTGAAGGGGGGCAATTATTCAATTCCGGTACGGGACTAAGAGGGTTAACGTGTCATCAATCTGCACTAAAATGGCTTTTCAGAACAAAAATCAGATTGAAAATAGTAATAATAATAATAATAATAATAATACATGGAATTTATATAGCGCTATATCTTGTAAAAACAAATCAGATAGTTCTATGGAAAGTTATTTCAAATTGAAATGAGAGACTGCAGGAGGTGACTTAACGAGAAATCGACAAATTTAGCATCATAATAGGGAGTCGATATGAGGGGCTTGGGTATTTTAAAACGTGTTTTAAAAGCAAAAGGACACAAACTTTTTGCCTTGATATTTCAGTACAAGGTAAAATAATTGCCATAGTTTTATAATCAATCGAAATCTCAAAATCGACAACCTGACCCCCACCTGCCAAAAATGGCTACTAGCAGAAAAGTGGGTCAGGTGCTAAGTGACTCATTTTGTGGCGGAGGCTCATAACATTTCATATACTTTCTAAATACCTCTTGCTTGCTGTAGACAAAACTGTTAAAAAAATGATTGGAGGTTTAGTTTTCAGTAACTGTTGATTTTCAAAGAACAAGATTAAAAAAATTAATAAATTAAAAAAAGACATGGAGGGTGTATGAAAGCACCAAGAGATGTTTGTTAGTTCTGTTAATTAAGAGTCCCAGCGAAGTTTTGGGGACGGAGAAACACAAAAAGCAACGAACTGATGTCTGGCTCAGCCTCTGGCTGGGTATGCATGCCCTCTCTATGGCAAGCTCATTCTGTATTTTATTTTTATTTTTATTTTTTATTTTATTCTTTTATATCGAGGATAATGGAATAAGCAGTCATGTGCTTTTTACATCCAGTCCCCGTGTGTATGCAGTTTTTTTGTAAATCGTGTCATCTGTTCCCACCGGCACACCATGGCCTACTCTTACAAAAGCGGAACAGGATTTAACGTGTGCGC
>CM060350.1:17781054-17793554 GCA_030674155.1 Stramonita haemastoma | reverse complement strand
TATCTCTCTAATCTCTCTTATATATATCTTCCATCTCTATCTCTCTCTGTTATCTCTCTCTCTCTCATGTATATCTCTCTCATCTCTTATCTCTCTTATATCTCTCTCATCTCTCTTATCTCTCTCTCATCTCTATCTCTCATGTCTCTTACCTCTCTCTCTCCATCCTATCTATCTCTCTCATCTCTCTTATCTCTCTCTCTCATCTCTCTTACCTCTCTCTATCTCTCTCTCCCAAAAGTCTTCGGATGAGAAATTAAAGCCGAGGCCCTGTGTGCAAACGCACGTAGAACATCTTGCACTCGTTAAATCCTGTTCCGCTTTTCGTAAGAGTAGGCCATCGTGTGCCGGTGGGAACAGATGACATTTACAAAACTGCATACGCACGGGGACTGGATGTAAAAAAAGCACACAGGTGCTTATTCCATTATCCTCAATATAAAAGAATAAATCAATCTATCAATCACACACACACACACCGACTCCACTCTCCCTAAAGTCCTTTGGATGAGACTATAAACCGAGGCCCCGTGTGTGAATGTACGCAGAACATCTTGTACACACGTTAAATCCTGTTCCGCTTTTCAAAAGAGTAGGCCATCATGTGCCGGTGGGAACAGATGACATTTACAAAACTGCATACACATGGGACTGGATGTAAAAAAGCACAAGAGTGCTTATTCCATTATCCTTGATATAAAATAATAAAATAAAAATAAATAAAGATAAAAATCTCTCTCATCTCTCTTACCTCTCTCTCATCTCTCTCTCTCCTTTATCTGTCCCCCCTTATCTCTCTCTCTCTCTCTCTCTCTCTCTCTCTCTCTCTCTCTCTCACACACACACACACACACACACACACACACACACACACAACACACACACAACACACACACACACACACACACACCACACACCATCTGAAGGAAGACTTGATATCCAGAGAAACCAATATTCATTTTTATTTCTCGATATAAATATGTGCATAAGTAATAATAATAATAATAATTATGTACACAGCGGAAAAAGCAGACGGTGGCGAATGGAGAGTAGTATCCGGGCTAACTTAAACGCAGGCGTCCAGATTAGGAACCAAAACAAATTTTCCATGCCACTTCTGGCAACAAAAAATATACCACCAGGCAAGCCACGCTTCTTGTCAGTCTATATATTCTTTGCCCAAAAATCAGTTTGACAAGAACATCGTAGTAGTACTTCTAGCTCAAAAAACCTATCGTCAGTTTTACATCATAACTTCTGGCTCAAAACCTATCATCATCATCATCAGTTTTCAAGGAAGGCAAGCAATGTTTCAATATCATTTAAAAAAAACAACCCATACAAATGAATGAACAGTCTTCCAGTGAGTTTTGCATGACGGTAAATTCAAAATATCTTGCATTCATATAAAACAGGTAAAGATCTTTCTAAAGGTCTACAGTTGTACAACAAGGTTTGATACATGTATGCAATCACATAAAATAAATGAAGCTTTGAGACATTTATGAGCAGACGACAGTCAAGAAAATTGTGATATATTAATAACAATGAAAACTTCTCAACTAGCTACAGGTGTCCCCATAACCTATGCGGTTGGAGAGTGAGGTATCAGAGACCTCAGCTTCTCTAGGGGCCAGCATACTGAAGGTGGCGCCCATCTCCTCTCCCTCGTTGCTTTACCTTCCCTGTCCCTAAAGAGGGCAGGTGTCCATCTACAGCTGGGTGAACTGGGAGACTGTACTGAAATGAAGCCAAGGCGTGTGAAGTATAGCTATAAACATTGATTTTTATAAACACTGATAATATCCTCTCATCTTACTGTAGATAGATTGTTTTGGTTTTGTTTTTCCTTTCCTCAGCTAGAGCTCCAAGGTACACCTATAGTGAGATTTTTGTGTATGCGACTGTTTTTTTTTTTTTTTTTTTTAATTCCCACCATTTAGGTAGCCACATTCCAACTTCAGGGATCTGTAAGTGTATAATTCACATGCCAGAATTTCCCGAAACAGTCATGTCACCAACAGTAAACCTATGAGCTCTTGCAGAAAAACAAAAACAACTACTAAAAAATCTAAGCCAGTTGCGTATCAAAACTATAATGTTTGCTGATTATGGATGGATGGTATGATTTGATGGCTTGGTAAATAAATATTCACACCTTCTTTGGACGATCAGTCACTGTGTACATTTCTGTTAAAGGACACGGGCCAGCAAAACTACTAAAGCGACGACTGTAAGTAAGTCAGTGGTAAGCAATATCAGTTCTTTGGTTATGTCGGGGTTTGCTGGGGTGTTGTATTTTTTCTCACAGCTGGGGGTATCTGGCCAGTACTAACTACTTAAGCATATCATGGGTTCATGGTGATTATTATCATAAAGAAAACTAGATCTATTCTTTGGTTATATGTCTGTCTTTTTTTAAAATATTTCACTTGATGCATCTTATGTCTTCCTTGTCAACTTGTGTCAACCATGCAGACAGCGTTGATAAAGCTCTCTCTGATCTCTCTCTTTCTTCCTCTCTTTCTCCCTCCTCCCTCTTTCTCTCTCCCTCCCTCCCTTTCTCCCTCCCTCTTTCTCCCCCTCCCTCTTTCTTCCCCTCCCTCTCTCTTCTAAACTGAGGGGACACAAGAAATGGCACAGAAATTTTTGTGCCGCATATGTTCGGCAAGGTCATATTTTCATTCATAAATGAAACATGAATACATTTTTTTTTTTTTTAAATCTCTCTCTCCTCAACTACCCCCCCCCCCCCCCCCAAAAAAAAAGTGACCCAAACACCAGCCATTAAAAAAAAGTTTTGATTTTGCATTAACAATATTTTCTGTTCACACTATTTTCTAAACCATGGAATTCTGGATGGAAAGAAGTATTCAAACAGACAACATACGCTTTCTACAGTGATATAACGCAACAGCTAGATTCCGACATCAAATCAAGAGAATTTGCAGGATGAAGCAGCAAAGATATATTTTCCTTCACACAAAAAATATCGAACTTATTTTTCTGCAAATTTCTCAGCAGTGTATGATGGACTCAAATTTTAGCATACTTTTCAAACAAACTTTTCATTACAACACTCCGTAACGATAAACAACAATTCCTAACACACACACACACTACAGCAATTCGATTCACGAATTCACAGTCTCACACATACACGTTTTTCTTTTTTTTTTAAAATAATATACACCAGATTCCATGAGACATTCTCGGCTTTCAACCCTTGACACAATGTTCTTTATACTCAACACAACAGAATTTGAAAAAAAAAAATCCAACATTGTGTACACATGGGGCTAAACTGCTGAGGTAAATCATACACACTCCTTCCTTCTCTTCTTTCCAAAACAAAACATGGCACAAGGTTTTAAAAAAAAAAAAAAAAAAAAAATTAAAGCAGATACGATTGGGGGGGGGGAGGGGGGGGGGGGGGGGGGGGAGTGGAAAAAAGCAAAAAAAAACAACTAAACAAAACAAACAAAAAAACCCTTGAAGGCATGGGGAAGTAAGACCACAGGATTAAATACAAAAATGCCCAATAAACATCTCCCCCCCCCCCCCAAAATAACCCCACCTTACCATTACATTATTACACACAAACATTTTGTTACACTAATCTACCTTCCTGGCTTAAAGACATACATGTAAAATAAATAATACAAAAGATGATTATAATAATAATTGAAAAGTGCTGCCCCCTCCCCTCTGAAAAAGAAAAGGTTCGTCTTCAACAGGTAAAATACAGGAAGGGGGGGGGGGGGGGGCAAAGAATTAATAATACAGGATTATGAAATCATCTTACAACTGACTCCTACCAGTGAGTGTTTTTATATATATATATATATATATATATATATATATATATACATATATATATATATACATATATATATATATATATATATATATATATATATAATATATATATATATATATGTATATGATATATATATATATATATATATATATATAATATATATATATATATATATATAGGCTGATTTGATGTGACTGAATAACCAAGTGAAGAAATTAGAATGAGAAGGATTACACCAAGAAATAAAAATGTGTGCAAACACGCACACAATTTCATGAAAAAAAACAAACAAAACAGAACAAGCGTGAAGGTCCGAGAGAGAGGGGGGGGGGGGGGGGGGAGGGGGGAAAAGACATGATAAGCACACAGGGTCCAACTGGTTTAGAGTCTTCTCCACAAGACAAAATATTCAGTTCGATTCTCCCATCAAACTGGGAAGAGAGAAAGGGTCAAGGCTGGTGGGGAATGGAACCCAGAACCTCATGATTTACTTGTGAGGCAGGTGTGTGTCTAAACCATCCTGCCACCTCCCTTCTTAGATGCTACTGTGAAGTCTCTGGAACATTCCAGAAACAGGGTCAGGTAAAGGTGAAGGTGTCCCACAACCTATGCAGTCAGGGAGCGAGGCATCAGAGACCTCAGCTTCTCTAGGGGCCAGCATATTGAGGGCGGCGCCCATCTCCTCTCCCTCGCTGCTTTACCTTCCCTGACCCTAAAGAGGGCAGGTACCCATTGACAGCTGGGTGAACTGGGGTAACTGTACTGAAGCTAAGGTGCACAAACGGTCACCCATCCAACTGGTAACCATGCTCAATGCTGCTTAACCTTAGCTTGGGGAAAGTGAGTGCTCTGACCACTGAGCTATCCTGTCATCAGTGTCACTATGAGGGAAATCTTCCAAAGGTCTCCAACATTGTGTGAACCCTATATTTCTAGTCTAACTGTCTAGGACATGGGTGTTCTTTGGTATTAAAAAAACTGTGTACAAATAATTATGGTAAAAATAACTGCTTCGCTTACATTCTCAAATCATCTACAAGCAAGACATTTCTACATAACGCATGTAAAACAACATTTGCTTTATCCAGTGCAAGAGGATAATACAAGAATTCGTACAGTGGCAGCACAGACTATTGTCATATCGATTACACGTCTGCATAAACAAATTATATCCACAGCATACATCCACATTTTTCTTCAGCATAAATAAAGGAGACAGCTGTCATCGTTTTTACCAGAGATCGGCGACGGATTCAAACTGCAGTGAAGATAATGATAAAGATAATGATAATGATATGTTCAACACAACAATCACGCAAAGACGGGAACACACGGCGCACACATACAGCAGTACTCAGTCTAGGGCCCAGTGCTGAAATCAGCAAGCCCCTTCCTTTTACCAAGTTCAAGTGTGGTCAGTTTCTGCTGTAATTTAGCATCAGCTGGGCTGGGATGGAAGAGATAGCAGCTAGGAGCACTGGCTAAAAGTGGGGGAAACTGACTGTGAGTTGTGAACAGGCTGAGTGAATAATGAATAACCTGGTTCTGCTGTTATAACGGTTACACTGATATATCATGATTTTTTTTTTTTATCACAAATGTTTTCATATCCAAGGCCGTCCTTGTTTTTAAAGAGCAAAACCGATGTGAAGAGGTAGGTCCTTCCTTCTTTAAATTAATGAATACAAACATAACAGAAATAACTTTATCAGACTCTTGCGCAGAACAAAATGAAATTAATTAATTACATCAGCAGTCCTTTTCTCAAATCATTCTCCCTATGTACAGCTCTACATGTTTCCAGTTATGTGGTGACATGGGTGTGAATGCTCTGAATACAAGCGCTTTGATTCGTTTGCTTTACAAGATTCAACGCTATACAATTCCCATTATTATCTCAACCAACAATTTATTTTTCTTCAATAGCGGTTGTTGCATGGTTCTTGTGTCGAAGGAGGAGGAGGATGGGAAATGTCATTTTGTTTCATTAAAAAGAAACATCAGTTTCACTGGTGGTAACTTGACAATTTGCAAAACTGGCAGCCAGACAACAATCAGATCATGTGCTGTTGCAGTCCTGCCCGCTACATGAGGCACTCTGAAAGAGGATCTGGCCTGACTGACCCTGATCCCCCCAGTGACCAATGAAAGAGGATCTGGCCTGACTGACCCCTATCACCCTAGTGACCAATGAAAGAGGATATATCTGGCCTGACTGACCCTGATCCCCCCAGTGACCAATGAAAGAGGATCTGGCCTGACTGACCCCTATCACCCCAGTGACCAATGAAAGGGGATATATCTGGCCTGACTGACCCTGATCCCCCAGTGACCAATGAAAGAGGATCTGGCCTGACTGACCCCTATCACCCCAGTGACCAATGAAAGGGGATATATCTGGCCTGACTGACCCTATCCCCCCAGTGGTCAAGAAGCTCTGTGGAGACTGGGAGGACCTGCAGCAGAGTACATCACAGAGACTGAGACTGTCCATCTGATGAATGTGGGGGGGGGGGGGGGGGGGGAAACAACAAAAACCTGGCAACTTGACTCAAAGTTACTGAACTCTGCCAGGAGAAAGAGGGCCTTGCTGGCGAGATAAATCAATATGATACAAGTTGAAAAGAGAAAGATATGTCTGGTTCAATACAAAGAGTTAAAGAATCTGAACTACACAGACACGAGATATGTCCAACAGTCAAACAGATGATAAAAAGCAAACAGAAACAAACCAAAGCCAAAAAAAAGTGAGTGAGAAGAACGACAACTCAGTTCACAGCTGGCTTCTTTTTGAAGAATGGGAAAATAACCCAGACTTTTTTGTTTGTTTGTTAACTAACTGGAATGAAAAAGATTGAGATAAACAAAACAAAAAAAGTGACAGTAATCTTGGACAACAAAGAGGACTTTCATTCTGATCAAGCCAACAATTTACATTCTTGCTGTCCCAACAAACAAAAGAAAACAAACCAACCACCTCCATTCCTGCCATAACAAAACAAACAGAAGTCTTCTTGTAACAACACCCATCCCCTCCCTCCCTCCCTCCCAAGAAAAAACACCTTTTTCAACAACATGAAAAAACATGATCTGTCACTCTTACTTCAATTAGCATCCTCCTAATATCATTTCTGATATACCATCAAGATGAAGGGTGGCAGGATGGTTAAGACGTTCGCCTGCCAACAAGTAAACCGTGAGGTTTGGGATTGCATTACCTGCCTCGCCCTTTCTTTCCACTTTGACAAAAAAAATCAAACTGAATGTCAAAATCCTTTGGATGAGACTATAAATTGAGGCCCCATGTGTGAACGCATGCAGAACATCTTAAGCACACGTTAAAATCCCATTCCGCTTTTTGGAAGAATAGGCCGTTGTGTGCCGGTATGAACGGATGACAAAAAACATTTTTTTTAAAAACACACCAAACAATCACATGCACACAGGTGCCATGTTTAGACACCACCATAAAATGCAGCTACCTAAATGGAGGGGGAAAAAGTCACATACACAAAAAATCTCAACATTGGTCAACCTTGGAGATCTAGCCAAAGAATGGGGGAAAAAAAGATATATGGTCGTCATCAGTGACGGGAGGGGGGGGGGGGGCAATCTAACTGCAGAGCAGAAATTCTGATTCAGGCTTATCTGTCTGTGGCTATTATCAGGAGATATCAAACAAACAAAAAATACAAACTTGTGGTTCTTTCTGCAACTAAACCCAAAGAAAATACACTTGACACTTTGCAAGCACTTTCTTGTCATTCATATATATATATATATATATATATATACATGTTATTTTCCATCATTGTTCAAAGTTTGCTTTAAAATACGCTCCGTTTAAAGTTTACTGCATCTGCATTCACTTATTCCAAAGGTACTCCATTCCAAATTCACTCATTCTTCTTGTTTAACGCTCCGACAGCAACAACCGTTGTCTGTCATATCGGTGAACATTTCATTCCATTCAAAATTTATGTCATTAAAAAATCACTCCATTCAAAATTTATGCAATTCAAAATTTATTCTATTCAAAGTCTACACCATTCAAAATTTACACCATTCAAAAATCACTCCATTCAAAATTCTTTCTATTCAAGATTTACACCATTCAAAATTTACGCCATCCAAAATTCACTCTATTCAAAATTTACACCATTCAAAATTCACTCTATTCAAGATTTACACCATTCAAAATTCACTCGATTCAAAATTTACACCATCCAAATTTAACTGTATTCAAGGTTTACACTGTTTAAAACTCATTCCCTTCAAAATTTACACCATCAAAATTTGTTTCATTCAAAATGGACAACATTCGACATTCACTCCATTCAAAATTTACACCATTTAACATTCACTCCGTTTCAACATTCACTTCATTCCGGCAAAAACCCTATCACAGTCTCTATACCATTCCAAACCAGAAATATACAGATCAAAATCAACAACAAGTCACCACAACCTCTAGAGCACTAGTAACAACAAACACAACACCACACATCAAATATAGTTCTGATCACTTTTTCTTTTTTTCTTTTCAGCGCCTTGCGTTTTGCTTTTTTCTAACAAACTTGAACAGAAAAAAACCTACACAACCACTTTTTTTTTTTTTAAACCCATTAACAATGCAATGAAATAACTTCTCTTCATTCTGTCATTGCTTGAAATGATACCAAGCATATTTTTAAGAGGGGGGGGGGTGGGGGGGGAGGAGGTGACAGTATCAATAATATCAATAAGAAAAAAATACAACAGGAAACACACAGCCAAATCACAATTTTCTTTCTTTGTTTTTTAAAAAGAGATCAAAACATGCGAAGAACCTTGCTATACATCACTCCTTTTTTTTGGGGGGGGGGGAGGGAGGGGGGGGTTGCTTTGTTTCTATTTTCTAATGTCAGGTGACGGTCTTTGTTTTAATTCTGTTATCACTCGTCAAATCACCGCCGTTTTTCTCTGCATCAAAGTTGATCTTGCTGTCTCCCAAGGGAAATGCAAAGTCTTTCTTCAGTATTAAGTTTTTCTTTCCTCTGAGAAACGCATCGTACTTCTTCAAAATCAAAATTTTCTTTTCTCCCCAGGAAATGCATAATGTTTCTTCAATATTAAAGTTTTCAGTTTTCTCTCAGGGAAATGCATAGTATATCTTCAACATAAAATATTCTTTAAAGAAGGAAGGAGGCACGGTGATTTATTAAGACGTTCGCCTGCCAACAAGCAAACCGTGAGGTTCTAGGTTCGATTCCCAGCCTAACCTTTTCTTCCCAGTTCGACAACAACAACAAAAATCCAACGGAATGTCAAAGTCCTTCCAATGAGACTACATCATAAATCGAAGCCCTGTGTGCAAACACACACAGAACGTCTTAAGTACACGTTAAAAACCTGCTCTGCCTTTCGGAAAAGTAGGCCATTGTATGTCCACATACTGCCCAAAAGCTAATTCACGTGTTCTAGACACTGAAAGTGAAAAGAAGATGCACAAATACATAGAAGTCAATCAATAAATGTGACGCTCCACCACATAATGAGACGCATCACACCAGACGTCAATTTTTAGTTCTTCACATGTTATCAAACTGCAATAAAATGGCTATACAACACAAAAAACAGATTGAAAATCGAACAATTCTAGGAAAAGTTATTGAAAGTTGAAATGCTAGACTGCAGGAAATAACAAAATGAAAAATTGACAAGTTTAGCATCCTAATAGGTGGTCAGAATGAGGGCTTGGGTATTTTTAAAACATGTTTAAAGGCAAAAGGAAACAAAATTATTATTTGATATTTCACTATAAGGTAGAACAATGGCTATACTTTAATAATCAATCAAAATCTCAAAATTGCCAACTTGACCCTACCTGCCTTTAATGGCTCCTAGCGGAAAAGTGGGTTATAAGCTAAGCGACTCATTTTGTGGTGGAGCGCCACAAATGACCAATTTTTCCCACTTTCCGCGGCTAAAACTCTTGAGGTTCACCAGTGGTGAGATTTTGCATATGCAACCCCCTTTTTTGCCCACATGTAAAGATAGCTACATTCTGATTTGAGGGATAATTTGCGATTCAAAAATTGAGAGAAAAAGCATTTAAGGCTTGAGATCTGAAGTAAGAATTTTACATCAACCCACAGAATTCGAACAGATAAGGCAGAACACTTTTTTTTTTAAATCGGAAGATAGAAAAAAAAATCTGTATCGAATATCAACACACACACACACACACAAAAAAGGAGAAAATTTTTGGATGGAAGAATTATTTATTCACTTTCAGCACCTTTCTATGATAAATCCAGCATTCATTTTTCCGAAAGTTGAAATAAAAATAATAACTTAATAATGCAATGTATTAACACAACCTTACATATCACTCAGTAGCCTTCACAGAAACTCCAGATAAGCATAAAAAAAAATAAATAAAATAACAACATGAGAAGCAACAACTTAAATAGGTAGGTAGGTAGGTGTCCCATGACCTAAGCGGTCATAGGGGAGTCAGAGACCTTAGCTTCTCTAGGGGCCAGCATGTTGACGGCGGCGCCCATCTCCTCTCCCTTGCAGCTTTACCTTCCCTGACCCTAAAGAGGGCTGGTACCCATTGACAGCTGGGTGAACAACTTAACCCACAAAAAAACCCAACTTTCACAACCACATAATCACTAAAGATTCACAACCAAACCAAACGATTCAACCTCCAACTGTACTTTGTGGACAACACAGACCCCTACACCTCAAGAAAAGGATGAGCATTCCGTTTCTGCCTGAAGAACTTCAGTCATTTTATGTCACCTTTTCTTTCTTTCCCACTCCTCGGCTACTGCTGCAAGGTTTCCTTCCCGAAGGTGAGATTTTGAAAATCCAACCATTTACTTGTCTGTCCTATCACTCAAAAATGATGACTGCAATCCACAAAATAATCTTAGGTCCTGTCAGGAGAAGAAGAAAAAAAAAAAAAAAATTTTTTATATATATATATATATATATATATATATATATATTTATATCAGCCACACAGAAACTTGTCAAAAACTACAACGAATCCAGTATGCCACGTTTTTCACTCTCCCCGTCCACGACAAAAAAAGCGCACACAAAGTAACCAGCGTTGCCCATCTTGAAAGACTGAACGTTTACAATCAATAATGAATGCAGCAGGTAAGGCGTCGTACTGTGAACAAAAAAACCCCAAACTAATCAATAAAATCAGCCTGCGTCAAGACTCTCTCTTTAAAACGGTTAAAACTACTCTCTTACACATGCACGCACGCACGCACGCACGCACGCACGCACGCACGCGCACACACACACACACACACACACACACACACACACACACAGAGTTATCTGTCTCTGACCAACTTGACCAAATCACAAACGTCTCAGCACTCACGGAAAGAAAAAGTTCAGAAACTCAAAGCCACCCCCCCCCCCCCTCTCTCTCTCACACACACACATTTTCAGGAAGATTCTAAAACCCCAGACACGCAAATGAAAAATGATTCGACCCTAAAACGGGCTTAAAAAAAAATAATAATAAAAGTGAAAAAAAACAAAAACAACTGTTTAAAAGCCTGCCATACATGCTGTTGTCTTGTTTAAAGCCGTCAGAGTTCTTTCCCCTCCACTCACGCTTCTCTCCCTTCCCTTCAGAATACTTCTCCCTTCTTGTCAAAGAGTTCTCTCCTCCTTCCCGTCAAGAGTCCTCTCCCCTCCCATCCAAATTCTTTTTTTTTTCCCCTTCCGCCAAAGAGTTCCTTCCCCTCCCCCACCTTCACATCAAGAGTTCTTTCCCCCTCTCTGCAGGTAGGGGGTAGACAACTACTGCCAAAACAAGACAGTGAGCGGCCTAGAGTTCTTTCCCCCTTCTCTGCAATCAGGGGCAGACTACCAAGACAGTGAGAGGCCTAGAGTTCTTTCCCCTTCTCTGCCGTCAGGGGCAGACAACTACCGCCGGGCGGACACAGTGGCCTTGCTCTTCCAGAAGATGTTCTGAATGACGACAGCGTCGATGGAGACAGACAGGTGTTTGGTAGAGGTGACGGCCGTGAAGCTTTTGGCACCTGAGTTGTACCTGGAAAATCAATCACACACAACAGGTGTGAGTGAAATGCAATGATGATGATGATGATGATTTTTTTTTGTTTGGTTTTTTTTGGTGTTCCTTGGCTAGAACTTCGAGGCTTACCGATGGTGAGATTTTTTTTGCGTATGCGACTGTTCCCCCCCACCCTCTCATCCCCCTCCATACACATGCCATTACTGGTAGTAGTGGTAGTAGTAGTAGTTATAGTGATAGTAATAGTAGTAGTAGTGGTGGTGGTGGTGGTAGTAAGTAGTAGTTAAGTTAAAAGTTAAAGTCTGTCCGAGCCTAAGGCTCATCAGGCCAGTGCTTATTCCAGTTTCTGTGGCGTTAAGCAACTGAGAGTCATAGACTCCCCCCTGGATAGGACGCCAGTCTATCGCAGGGTTAACCCCCAACACAAGGTTGGTACCCCTTTTACACCTGGGTGGGGTGAGAAAATAGCCGTAAAGTGCCTTTTCCAAGGGCACAACGCCATAGCCGAAAGCTGGGATCGAACCCGCAGCCTTTAGATTGTGAGTCCTACGCCCTAACCACTAGACTACAGCAGCGGCAAGTAGTAGTAGTGGTAGTAGCAAAAGTAGTAGTAAAAGTAGT
>CM060350.1:17751054-17776054 GCA_030674155.1 Stramonita haemastoma | reverse complement strand
CACACAGGCCAACTCTCCTCCTCCTCCTCTCCAGTGTGTACTGACAGTCTCACAGGGATTCATTCCCAGGTGGGAGGAGTGAGACAGACAGACAGACAGACACAGTGTGGCATGTTCTGGGGGACAGACCCCCCAGGGTGTTGGTTAAGCTGGGGAACACCCAATAATAACAACAACAATACCATAACATGCAACACAGACAAATAAATCCTTTGCCACATGCAAGGGTGTTACACTATAGGCACATTTCTTTAACATCATCATCGTTATCACTATTACATATATACATCATTACACAAAATGGAATTTTCATCGCAACACAGCAAATCTTGTGCATGCCACAGTGCTAAAAAAAAAAAAAAAAAAAGACCAAACCCCAAAACCCCGCAAACATGCAAGTAACAAACTCTCAAGTCAGTCACCTAGGTGTGACAGTGGCCCTGTGGCTAGTCCATGGAGGGCTGAAAAGAATCGAACACACAGAATGGATAACAGTGGCCTGACTACCAGTGATGATGATGATGATAATGATAGTGATGGTGGTGGTGGTGGTGGTGGTGGTGGTGGTGGTGATGGTGATGACGATGATGGTGGTGGTGGTGGTGGTAGTTGTGATGGTGATGACGATGATGGTGGTGATTGTGATTGTGATGATGATGATGATGATGATGATGATGATGATGATGATGATGATGATGGTGGTGGTGGTGGTGGTGGTGGCGGCGGCGGTGGTGGTGGTGGTGGTGATGATGATGATGATGATGAAGATGATGGTGGTGGTGGTGGTGGTGGTGCGGCGGCGGCAGTGATGATGATGATGATGGTGACAATGGAAATGACAATGATAGTGACAATGATCATGTTGAATGCAATTCTTTTTCATTCCTCAGCTAAAACTCACCAATGGGTAAATTTTGCATATGTGACTGCTAACCCACCATTAAAGAAGCCACACTTTTACTTCGGGGGGGGGGGGGGGGGGGGATGTCTAAACACCCCCTCTCTCCCTCTCTCTCAGGCATGCCTCTCTCTCAAAAATCATATATGATTTATTTCTTCCGAAACTGAACTACACATAATTCTGAGACATGAGATGTGCATGAAGGAGTAAACTTTCCAATCTTCTTGCACACCCAATACACTACTACCTCCACCATCCAAACATGCAAACGGACAGCTAGACAGTCAAACAATCCACCTCAAGAACAAAAGGTAAAAAGGTAAAGGTGTCCCCATAACCTATGTGGTTGTTGGGGAGCGAGGTGTCAGAGACCTCAGCTTCTCCAGGGGCCAGTATATTGAGGGCGGTGCCCATCTCCTCTCTCCCTCGCTGCTTTACCTTCCCTGACCGTAAAGAGGGCCAGGTACCCTTTTACAGCTGGGTGAACTGGGGGACTGTACTTAAGCCATGGCGCACAAACTCAAGGGCAAAACACGTACACAAACATCACCCAAAAAAAAGAAAAAAAGAATACAAACTATCTCATTTTCATCCAAAAAGCAACCCCCCCCCCCAACCCCCCCCCCCCCCCCCCCCCAAACTTTCCAAACCTTTCCTAAAAAAAAAATGCAACAACAACAAAAATCAACAAATAAAAACAAAACAAAAAAGAACCAGAACTGCAAAGCGACCAAAAAAAAAAAAACACCCAGACAAAAAGAATCCAGAACTATACAAAAAAAAAAATAAATAAAATCCTGTCCAAAAAAAAATCCCTGCTTCAAAACACCAATGCCAAACAGCAAAGAATAATAACGACCAGAGGGAAGACCAACAACAACAAAAAATCAGAACTCATGAAAAAAAAAAAAGCTACTCCAAAACATTCCGGAAGCGCCAACCTTTTTTTTTTTTTTTTTTTTTTTTTTTTTTTTTTTTAAAGAATACCTGTATAATCGGAAGCATTTGAACCACACACAGAACTGGTTTCACTGCCCGTGTCCTGGTAGTATGCTGAACTCCGTTGCTTATAACGGAGAAATTCTTCATTGCCCCCAACAGAATCACACAGAAAAGACCAGGGTTAAAAACTTAATTAACTCACTCTGTTCCATGTGTTTCTTTATCATACAGCTGTACTCTGCTTATAACAGAGAAATTCTTCATTGACCCCAACAGAATCACACAGAAAAAGACCAGGGTTAATTAACTCATTATGTTCTACAAGTTTCTTTATGATACAGCTGTACTTTGCTTATAAGGAGAAATTCTTCATTGTCCCCAACAGAACCAGGGTTAATTAACCCACTCTGTTCCACGTGTTTCTTTATAATACAGCTGTACTCTGCTTATAACAGAGAAATTCTTCATTATCCCCAACAGAATCACACAGAAAAGACCAAGGGTTAATTAACTCACTCTGTTCCATGTGTTGCTTTATAATACAACTGTACTCTGCTTATAAGGGAGAAATTCTTCATTATCCCCAACAGAATCACACAGAAAAAGACCAGGGTTAATTAACTCATTATGTTCTACAAGTTTCTTTATGATACAGCTGTACTCTGCTTATAACGGAGAAATTCTTCATTGCCTCCAACAGAATCACACAGAAAAGACCAAGGGTTAATTAACTCACTCTGTTCCATGTGTTTCTTTATAATACAGCTGTACTCTGCTTATAACGGAGAAAATCTTCATTGTCCCCAACAGAGTCACACAGAAAAGACCAGGGTTAAAAACTTAATTAGCTCACTCTGTTCCACATGTTTCTTAATACAGTTGTACTCCGCTTATAACAATAATGGAGAAATTCTTCATTGCCCCGCACAGAATCACACAGAAGACCAGGGGTTAATTAACTCACTCTGTTCCACATGTTTCTTGGAATGTTTAGCATGTATACAATTGTTTTGTAGTTGAACAATCATAATTGGGAAATTCGAGATTTAGACATTTTTTTTCATATCTTTTTTATCTTGGTAAGATAGTATAATGATGTCATAAGCATATGCACACACACAGACACACATGCACATTCACGCACACTTCTACATCGGAAAACACACACACACACACAGAGACAAGCACTCACCCACACACACATGCCCACACACAGGCACACAGGCACGCACGCATGTGCACACACACACACACACACACACACAGTCACCACACACACACACACACACACACACACACACACACACACACACACACACACACACACACACACACACGCACGCACACACACACAGAGATCATCACAACAAGTAATGTTTACAAACTTTCACTTCAGGGGAGAGAAATGAACTCACCTGGTGAAACTGGTCGCCGGTAGGTTGTGGCCCCTTGACTGCCATTTTGTGTCAGCTGATTACAGGAAACTGCAGGGAAAATGAATTAGAATATAATCATCATGAGAAAAAACTTGCGCTTTCCACAACTCACCTGCTACACAAAAGCTTCACACAACCATACTTACAATGGGGGGGAAAAATAAACAAATAAATAACTAAAATAAAGATTTTTTTTTTCAACTATGAAATGTAGTTTTTCATAATTTACAAAAATGCTCTATTGGTTTTTTTCTTCTTTTTTTTTTAGTTCCTCCCCCCCCCCCCCCTTTTTTTGGAATCTTCCACACACACCCTCCCCCTCCCCTCCCAATTCCTCCGCTAGAGCTCCACAGTTTTCCTTTACCAATGGTGGGGATTTTGTGTATGCGACCGTTTTTATCCACCATGAAGGTAGCCACATTCTGACTTTGGGGGGTGTATACATTATTAGGTACGTTGGTGTTTCCGTAACCCACCCAATGCTGACATGAAGTACAGGATCTTTCATGTTACGTTCATGAATATTTGCATGTGTGTGCATATAATATATTCTGGGCAGGCGCGGGCCCACAAACAAAAAACCTTTTTTACTTCCAGCCCATTTTTTCCTATATATCATGTCATGGAAGCATTTGACAGAAGAGAAAAAAATTGAATAGGAAAAATGATTTTTATTTTATCAAACCATATAAATTATAAATTACAGTGCTAAAATGCCCTTAAACATAGTGACCTAAAAATATTAACACTAGTGACACAAACACACTGCTCTTCAAAACATGAACACTCTTTCACCCACTCTTCCTTCTAGATTATAACCACCACCACCACCACCATCATCATCACCTTCATCATCATCATCATCATCATCATCATCATCATCATCATCATCATCATCATCACCACCACCACCACCACCACCACCACCATGATCACGATGATGATAAACATCATCACCATCACAACCATCATTACCATCACCACCATTATAACCATCACCATGACCACCACCACCACCACCACCATTGCCAAATTCATGATAAACATCACACATTCATCACAGTTGCTAAGACATTACCTGATACCAAACCATTGCCTAATCAAGGCAACATACTTTTTTAAAGAGCATTTCAACACATGCACACTACAACTTTCCATTCCACGAATCTTTCGCAAACAAACCGATACTGAACAAACTTCAGTAGAAACAAAAGACATAACCAGAAAAGAAAAACAAACAAAAAAAGAAAATTAAGACAGGCAAGAAAAATATTCCACAGGATTAAAAAAAAAAAAAAAAAAAAACAGCTTAGGAAAGAAAGAAAATGTAAACAAAACAAAGAGATCCCTTAAAGTTCCCTAAAAAAAAAAAACCTCTAGCTAATTTGCAAACCAGGACAGTTTGTTTAAATTTTTCTTTTAAAAAAAAATGTGTGTGTGTGTGTGCAAGTGTGTGAGTATGCATGTTTAGATGGGAAGACTAGTTGTTGCTGTTTTTTTTTTTAATTTAACTGAAAAAAACAAACAAAAAAGAAACGAACATTACAATTTTTTTTTGTTCCTTGGCTAAAGCCCTGAGGTTCTGCACACATGCAATCACTTTTGACTACTATTCAGGTAGCCACATTCTGACTTCAGGGATGGGGACTAAACACAATACCAGTGAGCATGCGTTTTTGAAATTTTGTCATCCATTCCTGCCACAATGCTATGGCCTACTCTTCCAAAAAGTGGAATGGGTTATGACATGTTTGCAAGGTGTTCTGCATTTGTTTGGAGTGGAGTGGGGTGGGGTGGGATGGGGTGGGTGGAGTGGAGTGAGGTGGGATGGGGTGGAGTAGGGAGGAGTGGAGAGTGGGGTGGGGTGGGGTGGGATGGAGTGGGGTGGGGAGGAGTGGGGAGGGGTGGAGTGGGGTGGGATGGAGTGGGGTGGGGTGAGATGGAATGGGGTGGGGTGGGGTGAGGAGGAGTGGGGAGGGGTGGAGTGGAGTGGGGAGGAGTGGGGAGGGGTGGAGTGGGGTGGGATGGAGTGGGGTGGGGTGGAGTGTGTGGAGTGGGGTGGGATGGAGTGGGGTGGGATGGAGTGGAGTGGAGGAGTGGGGTGGAGTAGGATGGGGTGGAGTGGGGTGGAGTGGGGTGGAGTGGAGTGGGGTAGGGTGGAGTGGAGTGGAGTGGATGGAGTAGGGTAGAGTGGAGTGGAGTGGAGTGGGGTAGAGTGGAGTGGGGTAGAGTATGGAGTGGAGTGGGTTGTGGAGTGGAGTGGGGTTGAGTGGAGTGGAGTGGGGTAGAGTGGAGTGGAGTGGGGGTAGAGTGGAGTGTGGGTAGAATGGGGGTAGAGTGGAGTGGAGTGGGGTTAGGGTGGAGTGGAGTGGGGTGGGATACAGTGGAGTGGAGTGGAGTGGAGTGGAGTGGGGGGAGTGGAGTAGGATGGGGTGAAGTGGGGTGGAGTGGAGTAGGGTGGGGGTGGAGTGGGGTACAGTGGTGAGTGGAGGTGGGGTAGAGTGGAGTGGGGTAGAGTGGAGTGGGGTAGAGTGGAGTGGGGTAGAGTGGAGTGGGGTAGAGTGGAGTGGGGCAGAGTGGAGTGGATGGAGTGGGGTGGGGTGGAGTGGAGTGGGACGAGTGGGGTGGAGTGGAGTAGAGTGGAGTAGAGTGGAGTGGGGTGGAGTAGAGTGGGAGTGGAGTGGGGTGGGAGTAGAGTGGAGTGGGGTGGAGTAGAGTGGAGTGGGGTGGGGTGGGGTGGAGTGGAGTGGGGTGTAGTGTGGTAGAGTGGAGTGGGGTAGAGTGGAGTGGAGTGGATGGAGTGGGGTGGAGTGGAGTGGGGTGAGTGGAGTGGAGTGGGGTAGAGTGGAGTGGGTGGGGTAGAGTGGAGTGGAGTGGGGTAGAGTGGAGTGGAGTGGGGTAGAGTGGAGTGGGGCAGAGTGGAGTGGGGTAGAGTGGAGTGGGGCAGAGTGGAGTGGAGTGGATGGAGTGGGGTGGAGTGGGACAGAGTGGAGTGGGACAGGGTGGAGTGGGATATAGTGGAGTGGGGTGAGACAGAGTGTCATGGCGTACAGTGGAGTGGAGTGGATGGAGTGGGGTGGGGTAGAGTGGAGTGGGATATAGAGTGGAGTGGGACAGAGTGGAGTGGAGTGGATGGAGTGGAATAGAGTGGAGTGGAGTGGGATAGAGTGGAGTGGAACAGAGTGGAGTGCAGTGGAACAGAGTGGAGTGAGGTAGAGTCACTTCGACCCAATCTGGTTAGGTAGAGTGGAGTATTAGAGTGGTGAAATAGAATGGAGTGAAATGGAGTGGAATAGTGTCAAATAGGGTAGAATACAGATGGGGTAGAGTGGAGTAGAGTGGAGTAGAGTGGAGTGGGAGTGGAGGGGAGGACAGGAGTGGGGCAGAGTGGAGCAGAGTGGAGTGGAGTGGAGCAGAGTGGAATGGAGTGGAGTGGAGCAGAATGGAGTGGAGTGGAGCAGAATGGAGTGGAGTGGAGTAGAGCAGAATGGAGTGGAGTGGAGCAGAATGGAGTGGAGTGGAGCAGAGTGGGGCGGAGTGGAGTGGAGCAGAGTGGACTGGAGTGGAGCAGAATGGAGTGGAGTGGGGTGGAGCAGAATGGAGTGGAGTGGAGCAGAGTGGAGTGGAGCAGAGTGGAATGGAGTGGAGTGGAGCAGAATGGAGTGGAGTGGAGCAGAATGGAGTGGAGTGGAGCAGAGCAGAGCAGAGTGGAGTGGAGTGGAGTGGAATGGAGTGGAGTGGAGAGGAGTGGACTATTATGCACTGGAGTGTAGTGCCATGCCGTAGATTGCAGTGCAGTGCAATGCAGTGTAGCACAGCACAGCAGAGCAGAATACAGCACAGCTGTAACACATATATACACTGAAGCAGCGTAGTGCAGCACGGCACACATCACAGAGGTGCAGCGCAGCGCAGCGCAGCGCAGCGCAGTGCAGTGCAGTGCAGCATAGCAAGACCTCAGAGCAGTGTGGTATAAGACAGCATTTCAAACACTCGCGCCACTTTTGCCAAAGTGTAGTAGTTGAATAATTTTTTTTTCTCTCTCCAAATTTCACAAATAATGAATCAAGTTTACACACAACTGCAAAGAAAACTGTCTTAACTCAACCAAACACAAAAAATTCACATAACTAAAAAAAATTTAATTTCCGAAAAGCCACCACCACCACCCAAAAAAAAAAAAAAAAAAAAAAAAAAAAAAAAAAATCTGTTCTTTTAAGCTTGCAAATTGGCCAGGGGGGGGGGGGTAAAACCAGCAGTGGGAGGGGAGGAAAAAGAGACGGGGAGGAAAGAAATGAGCAGGTGGCAACACATCAACATCAACAACAACAACAACAACAACAACAGCAGAGGCGAGTGCAATTTTACCTGCTTTGCGCATAGTCCCTCGACTGTTGGGGTTTAAGCGGAAAGGAGAGAGGGGGGCTGCAGAGAAGAAGCAATCCAGACAACGATGACCACCACGATGACGATGACGACAACATAACCACAAGAGCAAGGTGCCACAACAACCAAGGCAGGTAAGGCCCCATGCGTCAGGAGAAACGAAACACCCAAATTATAAAAAAAAAAGAAAAAAAAATGTTTCGATGAAAGATAAAAAAAAATTTTAAAATGATGATGATAAGATCAAATAAATAAACTTTGAGATGAATAAATCAATGGAGAAAAAAAAATTATTTAAAAAAAAAAAAAAAAATGAATAAAATTTGTTAGAAAAGATTTTCTTTTAAAAATGAAATCAGATTTTTAAAATATTAAAAAGAAAGGTGAAATAAAACAGAATAAATTGAAATAAGATAAAGAATTTTTTTTTTTTAAGTTTCAGTGAAAACAAATGTGCAGGCAGTAATTTCTCTCTCTTTTATTTATATCATGTTTCATTACGTCAATTGTTGTCATTTTTTCTCTCTCCATTACATAATAAAAAAAATACTCAACTTCACCCCACCCAACCCTTTTCTTATGATTTTAATGACCAGACTAAAAGGTCATTTCTGGTAGCCTTGACCTATATACATGACTATAAAAGATTTTCTGACTGCAAGATCTGTCGCTACAACTTAGCAAACATCTGACTTTATAACTGTACATGTCACTCAGCCTAGCAATAAACTAAACCAGAATTTTTTTCTTCAAAGCTTACTTTGACTTTGTGATCTATCGAGTGAACCAAATTTATTTCAACACTTTTTGACCTTGCAACCTTAAATCAAGGTCAAGGGTTGACCAAGGCCAAGGGTAATTATACAACCTATGCAAAATGAATTATCCACATCTGCAACCCCCCCTTCCAAAAAAAAAAAAAAAAAAGTTCAGGTGAAATTATTTTCCAAAAGTCTTACCCTAACATGTTTGGCAAAAATAAAATTAAAAAAAAAAAAAAAAAAAAAAAAAACCCAAGCCACAAATGAAACAAAATATCCACAAATCAACCAGCCAAATCCACAAACAAAGGGGAGAGAACTGCTGCCTGCACTCTGTCTCTCTGTGCAATCCAAAGCTGATGAACCACAGGTCAGATATTTACCATCCCTGATTGGCCCCTTACATCACTTTTTTCTTTCTCAATACAAACAATGTTTTTCAGAATATGCTGTGGTCAAAAAGGAAGGTGGCAGGATGGTTAAGGTCTTCCTTCACCCACCGAACAAGCAAACCGTGAGGTTCTGGGTTCGATTCCCAGCCTCACCCTTTCTTCCCACTTTGACGAGAAAATTGAACTGAATGTCAAAGACCTTTGGATGAAACTATAAACCGAGGCCCAGTGTGCAAATGCACACAGAACATCTCAATATAAAAGAATAAATAAATAAATAAATTAAAAACCTGTTTGGCCTTTTGGAAGAGTAGGCTATTTTGTGCTGGGTGGAGCGGATCACAAAATTTTTTAAATGCATGTACACGGATGTCGTGTTTAGACACCATCCCCAAATGAGAATGCAGCTACCTAAATATGGGTGGGGGGGTGGGGGGGGGGGGGGGGGGGGGAACGGTCACGTACGTAAAAATCTCACCATTGGTGAACCTCAAAGCTCTAGCCAATAAAAAACCACACACACAAAAATTAAGAATACGTGGTAAATATGTGACCTGTGGTTCCTGCACATGTGCACACTAATCTATCTACCTCATCAAGCCAGGTTACAACAAAACAAACAAAAAACATTTAAACAACAACAAATTGAAAAAAAAAAAAACAGCAAGCACGCACGCACACGCACACATGCAAACCTTCAAAGAAATCTTCTGACACAATACTGTAACCACACCAACAAAAAATGGAGGAAAAAAAAAAAAGAAAAGAAAAGAAAAAAAACCAAACAAACTGAAAAAGCACAGACAAAAAAACTAAAACAAACTATTATTATACTTTTTTTTCACACCGTGACATTTTAACAGAACAAAAGGAAAAGCAAAAAACAAAAAAAAATATTACAAAATGATCACAAAGAAGAAAAAAAAATACTGATAAAGCATGGCTGAAACAGCAGAAAACAAACAACAACAACAACATATTTTACAGTCACATCAGGAATGACCAAAAACAAACAGAACTGCAAGAACCAAAATCAACACACAACGAAAAAAAAACAAAAAAAAACAACTAACACACACCTCTCCATCTACAACCTCCTTCAGAATTTTGACAGGTTTTTTTTGTTTGTTGGTTGGTTGGGGTTTTTTTTGGGGGGGGAGTTGGATTATTTTTTGCTTTTCAGCTAGAGTTCCTAAGGTTTTACCAAAGGAAAGATTTTGCGTATGTGACCTTTTTTGCCGACCATAAAGGAAGCCACATTCCAACTTTGAGGATGCATGCTGGGTATGTTTGTGTTTCCATAATAACCCATCAAACGCTGACAGGAATGACAGGATCTTTAACGTGCATATTTTATCTTCTGCATGTGTATGACACGAGTGGAACCAAGGCACTGGCAGATCTGCTCTTGAAGTTGACCTGCGAGGTCGCGAAAAATCCCCGACCTTGATTCACCGAGATTCGAACCCCAAGACTTCATGGACCCATGAGATTGAAGTTGAACGGTCTTCACCACTTGGCTACAGTATGTGTCAGACTTCTGACTAATGTCAAGTGTGAATATGACATTAATGATATCAACAACAAATATATAAAAAAAAAAAAAATATATATATATATAGTATATGCATTTATATATATATATATATATATATATATATATATATATATATATATGATATACTCTCGAATTGGTATGTGGCTTTAGAGATGTGTTATTGTTACGCATACATGTGCTTTTTTTTTTTAATTAATAAAAAAAGGATGATATCAAGCCAATATATTCTGGTGTAATATAGGGTGTGTATGTGTGGGTGGAGGGGGAGGAGGAGAGGGAAAGAGGAATGAGTGAGGGTCAGGAAGGGAGAGAACAGAAATCAGTCTTAGCTGTGAATAAGGGATAAGTAACTCTCTCTCTCTCTCTCTCTCTCTCTCTCTCTCTCTCTCTCTCTCTCTCTCTCTCTCTCTCTCTCTCTAACACACACACACACACACACACACACACACACACACACACACACACACACTTGCCAATACAGACACTTTAACATCCACTACACTATATGTACCCCCCTCCCACCCACCACCCTCCAAAAAAAAACCCCAAACCATAGATAAACCCCAAATAACAATGACAAAATTAAAACATAACTAAACATATACGTATCCTATCTGTATTCACCTTATCATCATTGCTATCAATATTACCTAACCCACTCCAAAGTTAAGAATGATACAGGTGTGGTTATGAATATATTCTTCTGTAGACATCCAACACCCATACATCACCGGGCAAATATATATAACCCTTTATGCATCTAATGACCAAGTATTACCCCATATTCCAATTTATTATAGTAAAAGGTAAAGGTGTCCCATAACCTAGGTGATCGTAGGGAAGCGAGGCATCAGAGACCTCAGCTTCTCTAGGGGACAGCATGTTAAGGGAAGTACCCATCTCCTCTCCCTCGCTGTGTTACCTTCCCTGACCCTAAAGAGGGCAGGTACCCATTTACAACTGGGTAAACTGAAGGACGGCACTGAAGCCAAAGTGTGCAAACGGTCACCCATCCAACTAGTAACCACGCTCGATGCTGCTTAACATTGGCAAGGGGAAAGAGAGTGCTCTGACCACTGAGATATCCTGTCCCATTTATTATACTTCTTTTATTTTCTATTCCTCGGCTGGAGCTTCGAGGTTCACCAATGGTGAGATTTTGTGTATATTATATATATATATGCAAATGTTTTTACCACCATGAAGGTCATTGCATCCTGACTTTAAGGATGGTATCTAAAAATGACATCCATGTGCATGCAGTACTTTTTTTAAAAAATCTGTCATCTACTCCTACTGGCACAAAATGGCCCACTCTTCTGAAAGATGAAACAGGTTTTTAAACTGAGTGCGCTAGCTTTTGCGTGTGTTCACACACTGGGCTGTGGATTATAAAGTCTCATCCAAAGGACTTTTTGAGGGGAGTGTGGTCAGTGTTGAAGTTATCTCCAGGGTAAAATCCCCCAACACAGGCACAACATCCATGGTGGCTCAATGCCAAGCCTTCAGGTCATGAGCGCAATGCACTAACCACTAGGCTACCCCACCCCACCCCACCCCAAACCCATACCATTTATAACTGATAATTTCATAGGTCTCTTAGAGAGCATGAATAATCTTCTTGCATCCGTACTTTTTTTCTGGGGGAAGAGGATGGTTGTAGTCGCATTGTTTTTTGGGGTTTTTTTAATGATAGTTTGTATGGAGGAGGAATGGGGGGGGGGGGGGGGTGCCGGTGGAGGGGGGAGTGGTTGTAAAACTTTATAGATTTTTTTTATTTTTTATAAACTTTATAGATTTATTTTCTTTTTTGTTCCTTGGCTACAGCTCTGAGGTTCACCAGTGGCGAGATTCTTGTGTATGCGACAGTCCCCCTCCCCCAACTTTTAAGGTAGCCGCATACCAACTTCAGGGATACATCTGAAAAGTAAACTACCAATTTTGCCAGGACATTTGGGAGGTAGCTCCCAGCTCTTTCTGATTTTCAACTGTCGTGGGTTCTTTTGACGTGCACAAGTCTGAAAGCATGCCGCTCTGACTGAGTTTAGAGTCTCCTCAGAAAGACTTGACATTGAGCTTGATTTTCCCGTCACTATGGGAACAAAGGTGTTGGGAATCTTAACCCAGAATCACACAGTTTGTTTGTTAGGCAAGTGAACGTCTAAACTGTCCTAACACCTTACTTCTTATGATTTTTACTGAGCAAATTCATTTATGTCATTATAACCATTAAAATTCTTTTTTCATTCATTCTCTATCCTTCCCCCCCCCCCCCCTCTTTCGAAAACAACCCATATATTTTTGAATATTTTCATTCTCTCTCTCTCTCTCTCTCTCTCTCTCTCTCTCTCTCTCTCTCTCTCTCTCTCTCTCTCTCTCTCCATATCCCTGTATCAGTGTATGCCTACCATTCTTTTGTATTGTGGCCTAAGGCCAGCGTACAGTAAAAGTCTGAACTCTCTCTCTTCCATTTTTCACACCCAACCACCAATACATTTTCCATTCTTTCATTCCAATCTCCCAACTGATATATTTATATATATTATTATTATATATTCCAATCTCCCTAATTTTCCCAACAAAAACCCACCAAAGTATATTATACACCCCGATACACAATATCCCAGATTACACCACTGTAGGAAGAAGGGGACACAACACCACCGGGGAATAACAGAAAAAATGACCACCAAAACAAAAAAAACACAAGGAAAACAAAAAGGAAAGGAATGATGATAGCATGGGAAAGGGGGGGGGGGGTTTCCCTCTTTTTTTTTTTTTTCCAGGGACCTTTTTTTCATTTTCATGTTTTCTCATATATATATATATTTATATATGATTCCTCATAAGAATATACACCTCTAGTTCCAACTCACATGAAGGGAACAAGGATCTCTTGACTGCAACGGAAAGAAGTGAGCAGTTAACAACAGCTAAACTTTAGGGGAATAAAGGGGAGGAAAATTTAATGTGTAGATATAAATATATATGTATGTATATTATATATATAATTTACATGAGTATCATTTATGTGTGTATAGTTTTAGAAAACTGGTTAAGGGGACTGGAGAGAGAGAGAGAGAGAGGGAGAAGGGGGGAGGGAGGGGTGACAGAGAGAGAGAGACAGAGAGACGGAGACAGAGAGACGGAGACAGACAGACAGAGACAGACAGACAGACAGACAGACAGACAGACAGACAGAGACAGACAGACAGACCGACAGACAGACCGACAAAAAGAAAAGAGTGAAAACACAGATATAAAATGAGAAAAAAAAGGGGAGGTGCAGAAAGAAAGAAAAAAAGGACACAAGACAAAAAAAATGAAAGAAAAGATCCGGGGTGGTTGTAAAAATAAAAATCTTTAAAAAAAAGTACCACAAAAAACCAAGAACTGCTACACATGAAAGTGATACAAAGTAACACAGTCAGCAGAACAATGGAAGAAGCTTTGTTATGATAATCATCTCGTCAACATCAACGACAAACAAACATCCATAATAAAAGTAACAAATAACAAAATCTATGTAACACTACAAACACACATGTTAAAACTCGCACCTGCCATTCTGTGTGCACATAGTTAGTCTAACACCGTTTGAAGAATGATCAAAACACCATCACCCAAAAAAAAGAAAAGAAAAAGTTTTAGTAAAATCTAAACTATGCCATCAGAGGAGAAAAAAAGGGGGAAAGAATGAAAGCAATTAAAAAAAATAATTTTTAAAAAACATGATGCAAATCAAGTCACTATGAATAACTACAAAATCTAAACAAAATGCAACAACCAAATTAGCATTTGCACTTCATCATGCCCTAAACATTCCACACACACACACACACACACACACACACACACACACACACACACACACACACACACACGCATGCATGCATCCTATCATGTGCATATACACACATACACACACACACACATGAACATATAGACACATATGAACACACACACACACACACACACACACACACACACACACACACACACACACACACACACACACACACACACAAACACACACACACACACCAACACAAACACACACATGCAGTAAACACACATCACAAACTACACTCCCCCATCCCACCCCTACAACTTTTCTCCCCCCTCCCCTTCACAACCCCCCCCCCCCCCAAATATCCCCCCCCACCCCACCCCCAAAAAATGAACTCACCCGTTGACCCGGTTGGACTGGTGTGTGCGGACAAGTCTTCCTGAGAACTGTGGGAAGGCACGCCTCGGGCGGATGACACTTCGTGAAACTCGGACAGTCCCGGTCGACTTTTGGCGAACATCGACTTGGGCCGCGGATGACCTCCTGACCCTCCTGACCTTTCTCGTCGCGTGACGGTGGTGGTGGTGGTGGTGGGGGAGTCGTCGTCGTTCTTTTTCTGGAGGTACTGCTGGAAGATGGCTTCCCTCCGCGCTTTCTCTTCCGCCTTCTTCTTCTCGTGCTCCTCTTCCTTCAGTCTGTCCCATTGGGAAAAACGACAAGTTTTTTACTGTTTTTTTTAATTTTTATATTTGTGACGCTCCACCACGAAATGAGTCGCTTAGCACATAACCCACTTTTCCGCTAAAGGCAGGTGGGGGTCAAGTTGGCAATTTTCAGATTGTGATTGGTTATAAAACTATAGCCGTTATTCTACCTTGTAATTAAATACCAAGTCATGATTTTGCATCCTTTTGCCGTTAAACGTGCTTTAAAAATCCCCAAGCCCTCATTTTGACCATTTATTATGATGCTACACTTGTCCATTTCTTGTTTTGTCATTTCCTGCAATATATCATTTCAACATGTAATAACTTTTCATATAGAATTGTCCGATTTTCAATCTGTTTTTTCTATTGTATAGCCATTTTATTGCAGGTTTTTAAAAATGTCAATAACTAAAAATTGACCTCTGGTGCAATGCGACTCCTTATGTGGTGGAGCATCACATTTATTTTATTATTTTTATTTCGAGGATAATGGAATAAGCACTCATGTGTTTTTTTCTTTTTTAACATCCAGTCCATGTGTGTATGCAGTTTTGCAAATTTTGTCATCTGTTCAAACTGGCACACAATGGCCTATTCTTCAGAAAAGTGGAACAGGTTTTGAGTGAGTGACTGAGTGCATGTGTGCATGCATGTGAGGGAGTGAGTGAGCATGTGCCTGTGTGTGTGTGTGTGTGTGTGTGTGTGTGTGTGTGTGTGTGTGTGTGTGTGTCTGTTGGTATTCAATTTTACATCTCTTCACATAAAAGTGACATTTCACACACACACACCACACCACACACACACACACACACACACACACACACACACACACACACACGCATGCATGCATGCACACACAATGCACACACAGACACCCTCCAGATACACACCCTCCCATGCATATACTTCTCAACCCCCCCCCCCCCCCCAACCCCCCTACCACACACACACACATACATGCACACACACACAACAAAACACACTAATACACACACACACACACACACACACACACATACAACACACAACAACACACACACACACACACACACACACACCACACACACACACAACACACAAACCACACAACACACACACACTAACACACACATACCACACACACACACACCACACACACACCACACACACACACACAACCTCCCACCCACCCACCCACACCCCCACCCACACACACACACTAAACACAACACACACACACACACACACACACACAACACAACACACACACACACACACACACACACACACACACACACACACACACACACACACACAGACAGATACACAGCTGTGTCCACTGACATTTTCTGTTCCTGTCGTCTCTGTGTTTCCAGTTCTTTCTGCAGTCGTTTGCGCTCCTGTTCCTCTTTCCTCTTTATCTGCTGCTGCATCAGCCTCTCCCTCTTCTTCTGCATCTCCTGGTCTCGTGTCTGCCATCATCGTCATCGTCATCATCATCATCATTGTCGTCGTCATCTTCGTCCTTATCATCATCGTCATTAATGTCATCTTTGTCGTTATCATCATTGTCATCAACGTCATCTTCATTATAATCATCACTGTCATTTTCGTCTTCGTCATCGTCATTAACATCATCATCATCTTCATCATTATCAGTAATCACTGTCGTCGTCATCTTCATTGTCATCACCGTCATCATCATCTTCATCATCATCACAATCATCATCCTCATATACTAAGTGATATACACAGCTATGCATTATAGATCTATAATACAAGCATGCATACATACACACACACGCATACGCACTTATGTACACACGCATGCACACACACAAACACAATTATTTGTCTAAAATCACTTTTTAGTGGATAGACATTAAAAGGAAGACACACAAACACACGCACATGCACACTCACACACACACACACACACACACACACACACACACACACAACACACACACACACACACACACACACACACACACACACACACACACACACACACACACACACATGTTAGTGTACACATAGTGAAACACAAACACTATAAGGACACTTTTAGTCACATGCACATATGTGCGCACACACAGAGCACACACACAGAGCACACACACAGACACACACAGAGCATACACACACACAGACACACACAGAGCATACACACACACACACAGAGCATACCCACTCACACTCACACACACACACACACACACTAGGGGGGAGGACGGATGGCCTAGTGGTCAGAACACTGTGCTCGCAATTTGACGACCCAGCTTCGATTCCCAGTTGAGAGGATTTTTCCTCTGGAGTTAACATCAGAGCTGACTCCACTCCCCCCAAAAGTCTTTCGGATGAGACTATAAACCGAGGCCCCATGGTGCAAACACACGCAGAACATCTTGCCCACACGATAAATCCTGTTCCGCTTTTTGTTAGAGTAGGCCATCGTGTGCCGGTGGGAACAGATGACCAGATCAACAAACCTGCATACACACAGGGACTGGATGTAGAGAAGCATATGATTGCTTATTCCATTATTCTTAATATAAAAGAATAAAAATTAAAATAATAACACACCCCACACAACACACACACACACACACACACACACACACACACAACAACACACACACCACACACAACACACACACACACACACACACACACACACACACACACACACACACACACACACACACACACACACCACACACACACACACACACACACACACACACAAACACACTCACGGTCCCACAAAAACTCACCACATCCACCGACTCCTGCCCAGTCACAAAACCCGCACCGGAGGAAGAACCGTCGTCCGACCCCGACTGCAGGGAATGCTGGGACCCCGTGTGGTTACTCCCAGAATCCCCCCCGCCCACCGTCACACCACCCCCACCCCCACTCCCACCCCCATGAAGGGGTGGCACTCTGGGAGGCTCCGTCCCCCCCCCTCCTCCTCCTCCTATATGGCCAACCTCACTCGAGTCTTTGCGAGCCACGCCCAGTTTGGGTTTGGACCGCCGAGGCGTGTCGTCCCCAAACGACACAAAAAACCCAGACGTGTCGTCCTCCTGAGCCGACACATTGTCGTCCCCTTCGAAGGGGACAGGGGGAGGGTGGGAGGAGGTGGAAGAGGGAGGGGAGGGGTCGGGGACGAGGGAAGCGGGGTTAAATGCGTGGACGGGGCCGCACGAGCAGCAGCGGAAGAGGAGGAAGATGGCTGCTGGAGAGAGTGCCTCCGGGGAGGGGTGCGCTCGCGAGCCGCGGGGTCAAGGTCATGGTCAAGGTCAGCCCGGAGGAACGGGTCCTGCTGCTGCTGGAGGGAGAGCCTTCGAATCTCGCCTTGCAGGTCCGTCAGGTTGCGATTGAGCTGATCCAAGGACTGGTCATACTCCCCTTGCTCCTCGCCTCCTGACAGGGGGCGCCCCGAACTCCGGCGTGTCTGACCTTTCACCCTCGTCGCCGCGGCGTTGTCACTTTCCCCACCAAACCCGGCGGCCCCCTTCCCCCCCACCACCGCCACGGGAGACGCCCCGCGAGCCTCCTCCTTCCCTAAACTCGACGAGGGCCGAGGGGCGTAGCCGAAAGCCTCAGCCGCCATGGAAGGGGGGCAACTCTGCATCATGCTGCTGTTCAGTTCAGGGAGGTCACCTGCATTGTCAGTGTCGTCTCGGGCGCTGAGGAGGTCGCCCTCTGGGTCGCTGCCGTGGAACCAGCGTCGGTTAACCCCTTCGCGGGTCAGCGACCTCGCGCCTGCGGAGGGGGACTGCGAGGCCGAGGTGGAATTGGACGAGGCTGGAGAGAGGGTGGAGAGGGAGGTGGGGCGAGGCGTGAGGGGGTCGCTACTCCCACCACTCCCACCACCCCCTGACGACCCCTGACCTAACCTCTCCTGCACAACGGCCGGGGAGACGTTCTGGGTCGTCGGAGCGGCGTCTGCTCCTCTGTCGTCCCCTCTCCACACGGAGAGTCCTCCCGGAGAGGGGGCAGGGTGGGGGTGGCCGGGTTCATCCCCTCCCCCCTCTCCATCCCCCTCATCGTCCTTCTTGTTGATGACGCGCATGAAGGCGGCTTTCCCCAGCCGTTGTCGCATCTTGGCCGTCTGCACTTCCTGACGCTGCTTCTTCCGCTCGATCTCGCGTCGCTTCTCCTCCAGCTTCAGCCGCAGCTGCGACAGTTCGGAGGTCGCGGGGCGGTCCCCGACGTTGTTGTTAGATGACGACGATGATGACGCCTGTGCCGCCTGTCTCTGCGCGCTCTGTTGCCACGTCGTGGCGGCGCGTGGGGGTTGTCCTGTATTTCCTCGCTTTCCTTCAGGCTTCTGCGACGATGACGACGATGATGATGATTTCAGGCTCCCTGTGCGCACGCCAGCATCCCCCCCTTCTTCCTGCCCCCCCTGTTGCTGCATGTACACAAGCCCGGAGTTGTCCACCCTGCCCCAGCCTTTCAGGCGCCGGATTTCCGCGAAACTGGTGGTGCCCGGTTTTTTGGACGCTTCCTCCGGTTTCGAGCCAGGGAGGTGGTCCGTGATCAGCTGACCCCCGGTTTTCGGGGCCCGGTGTTCGTTGGGCAGGGGGGTGTTGGGTGGGAGGCGTGGGCGTGCCCTTGGTTCCAGTCCTGTCGGGGCGAGTGTTTGAGGGACTCGCGGGCCTTGTGGTCCTGGTGGATTTTGTGCGACTCGTGGTCGGAGAAATCCCCAGAGCTGCGGCTGCTCCCCACGCTGCCCTCGCGCGAGGTCACCGCGTGTTGTTGTGGGGGGTGGTGGGGGTGGGGGGTGACTTCCCCTTCTCTCGTCCCCGCCCCTCCCCCTTCCTCCCCATCCATCATCACAACCGGCAGACCAGCTTCCCGGGCGGTTTGGGAGTCGTGGATGTTGCTCTCCAGGGTGTAGCTCATGGTGGGTTTGTCCCCTTGCGACCCTTGACCCCCGCTGACCGTTCTCCGCGGAGAGAGGAGGGAGATTTCTGAGGAATCGGGCCCGATCACAAACGCTTCGTACCCCGACCTCGACACTGGCCGTGCTTGTTGTTGCTGCTGCTGCTGCTGTTGTTGCTGTGGTGTCGGAGTAGTAACAGCAGCAGAAGAAGGAGCCGAAGCCTCGGAACTACTCGTGACATTATCGTCACTGGCAACGACCTCCACCGAAGCCAGCGGGGTCACGACCGTCTCGTCCATGGAGGAACCACTGGACCGCGGCGAACTCTTCACCCCTGAAGGACTCGCGCGGCCGTGAGCGTTGCTGTTAGCGCTCGCCGGAGGGGACAGCTTGCCCTTGACCGGCTTGGAGGGCGACGCGACCTTTCTCCGTGGGGTTCGATCCCCGCGTTCCTCGGCCTTGCTGTGCTGGTTGACCTTCTCCTTGGCCGGCCGGAGCTTGGCGGGCATGAGCGGCTCGCTGTGACCCCCTCCCGACGACGACCCTGACCTTGCCGATGACGTAGGTCGCCCGGGGGTCACGCTGACCACCTCCATGAACTCCGGGTGGCTGGGGTCGGCCAGGTTGGAGCGCTGGGACTGCGGCCGACCCGTGACCTCGAACTCGGCAAGGTCGGCGCTGGAGACGGGGTCCAGGTCGCTGTCGGTGGCGCCGGCGGTGGTGTCGACGTCCCAGGACATGGAGACGTTTTCCAGCAGAGTGCTGTTGTGGCTGCTTCTGCACAATCAGGGTGAAGGGTTAGAGGTGGGGCGGGTGAGTGGTGTAGTGTTGTAGGGTGGGGTGGGGTGGGGTGTGGTGTGGTGGGGTGTGGTATGGCGTGGCGTGGCGTGGTGTGGTGTGAACCCAGAACCAGAAGTTCAGCATGAATTTCACACCGAGAAAAAACCTGCTGTGACTGAAAGTAAATGGGGTTGGCAGGAGGGCTGTCGTTTCTCGTGTCTACAGCTTCAAGGTTCATCAATAGTAAGGTTTTATGAGTACCATGGGATTGGTTTTAGCTACTGTTTAGGTAGCCGCATTCCGACTTTGGAGATTAAAGTGGCATACAATACTATTTTTCCTCCACCTCTCATGCCTGTTGTGTCCTGACGCATTCCTCAACTACAGCTTTGAAGTTCACCCAACAGTAAGGTTTTTAGCGAGTACACGCAACAGCTTTTGCCCAACCGTTTAGGTAGCCGCATTCCAACTTCAGAGATAAAAAGTGGTAAACAATACACTACAATTCACACCCCTCCCCTCCACCTCATCCCTGTGTCTCGTCCTCACCTAGTCTTACCATACGCAACAAAACTTATCGACAAAAAAAAAAATTTTAAGCCAAAAAAACGACAAAAAATGGAAAACAAATTTTTTTTAAATAAATATTAAAAATGATAAATTTACTCTTTTTTTTAATCCAACAAAAAAACATATCGACGAGAAAAAAAAAGTCAAAGTTACCTGTCCCTGATGTCCTGGTCGTCTTGCCAGGCCAGAACGGACCGACGGATGACGTCCCTTTCCTGTGGCGAGCACAGCGACTGTGAGCGTCGTGTCGACCGTTTCTGCAGTAGCGGCTGTCGGCTTGACAGGACTCTGTGGAACCAGAAATGGGATTCGTCATATCTGGGCAGTGTTTTTTTTTGTTTTTGTTTGGGTTTTTGGGGGGGTTTTCTTTTTCATTTCTTGGCTAGAACTCTGAGGTTCACCAAAGGTAAGATTTATCTGTATGCCGCCATTTTTTTTTAGTCTCTCACCGCTTATGTAGCCGCATTTCAAGTTCGGGTACGGTGTCTAAACGCAACACCTGTGTGCATGTCGGGGTTGGGGGTGTTTTTAGTTATCCATTCCTACCAGCACACAATGACTTAAGATAAGACAAACCAAGCAAACAGAAAAAAAAATCCCATGACAAAATATAACAAAAAAATTCAACCACCCAAAAAAAAAAAATCGACAAAACTTCCCCCTCCCCCTCCAAAAAAAAACCCACAAGAAAAACTAAACCCAGACACGATCCTTTCACCAAAGGCCAACAACAACTCCACTCACGTGGGACAAGCAGAGATTTTCTCCATGTGGTGACGGCTACTGTCATCAGCCGACTTCTGGAAACTGCGCTTGGTGGCGCTGCTGACAGGGGGAATGCTGGGACTGGGGAGATGTCTGACCATGGAGTGGCCTGCCCCTGTGGGATCTGTCACAGAACAATCAGCGGGGAGTGAGACACGACAATTTTATTTTTATTTATATTTATTTTAATCTTTTATATCGAGGATAATGGAATAAGAACTTGTGTGCTTTTTATACATCCAGTCCCCGAGTGTATGCAGTTTTTGTAAATCATGTCATCTGTTCCCACCGACAAGAGGTTTTGAGTATCACAAGACACGTGAACTGACGGCAAATCAAGTATAATGATGTTGTTAATTTCTTAAACTTCAAAAAACCCAGTGGGAAAAAAATATTTTTAAAAAATAGTCCGCACTGATGTTTACTCCAGAGGAAAAATCCCCTCGACCAGGAATCGAACCCGGGTCATCAAGTTGCCAGCGCAATGTTCTGACCACTAGGCTATCCCGCCCCTATATCTTGGTGGTGGCTAGATCCCCGGCCGTCAAATCAAGAGTGTAAACACTGCAAACCCCTAAGCATTCCCCTCCCCCTCCCCCCAGGCCCCTCCTCCCTAGTTAGCAGTTTGTATATATATTGACTTACGCCTGTGAATTCCCATGGGAACATAGGGCCGCAACAACACTCCTCCAACGGACTCGGTTCTAGGAGATCCTCTTCAGCTCGGCCCACGTCATTCCGGCTGGTATATATACTAGTTTGGGATTGTTTTTGTTTTTGTACTTTTGGGGTTTCTGCTTTGCTTTCTTTCATAGGGGGGTGGGCTATTATTAATATCTACCCCCTTTCATGAAAAGTCCCTCGGATGAGACTATAATCCAAGGGCTTGTGTGCAAACGCACGCAGAGCATCTTGCACACATGTTACAACCAGTTCCGCTTTTTGGAAGAGTAGGCCATTGTTAAGAACAGGCAGGAACGGATGACAAAATTTACAAAACTGCGTACACATGGGGACTGGATGTTTTAAAAAAAAAAAAAAAAAAAAAGGCACACGAGCCCTTATTCCATTATCCTCCGAAATAAAAGAATAAACTAAAATAGAAATTGCATAAATCAAAAAAAAGAAGAAGAAAAAAATAGAGAGAAATTGCGTAAATACATTCACACAACAACAACAAAACTGCATAAATACATTCAAACAACAACAACAACAAATCATCGCACCTTCCACAGGAGCCGACTCTTTCTTCACAGCTGCTTGCTGGGCGGCCTCGAGCAGGGAGAACAACTCTGCCAGGAACACCAGCACGTTTTCCCGCAGGTTTCTCCTTCCCGTACAGCAGATCCTCGTAGGTGAAGTGGAAGCACTTGGAGGTCACCAGGTGGCGCTCACAAAACGTGCGGATCAGTCTGAGGTTGTAGAGCGAGTCCGCGATGCCTACGTTGTCTTTGAGGCATACGTCTGAGGGGGGGGGAAAACAACACAGGTTATTGCTGTTATACTGTATTCTATCATATTGTATTTAAAGGAAGGTGGCAGGATGGATGATATGTTCGCCTGCCAACAAGTAAACCGTGAGGTTTTGGGTTCATACCCAGCCTTGCCCTTTCTTCTCAGTTTGACGAAAAAAATGGAACTGAATGTCAAAGTCATTGTCAAAGTCATTGTCAAAGTCATTCGGGTGAGACTATAAACCGAGGCCCTAAAGACTAGAGCGCAAATCCATAGTCTTCCGAGACTGATGGGTGCCCACTACTACTACTCCTACTGTATTGCATTGTATCATATTGTTTTGTATTGTATTGTACCATATTGTACTGTATTGTATCATATCACATTGAATTAAAATGCATCATACTGTTCTGTACTGCACTGTATCGTATCGTGGGGTAGTGTGGGGTGGTATGGGGTGGTGTGGTGAACTGTGGTGTTGTGAAGGATAGGGGAGGGTAGGGTAGGGCAGGGTAGGGTAGTTTTTTATTTATTTATTTATTTATTTATTTATTCTTTTATATCAAGGATAATGGAATAAGCACTCATGTGCTTTTTGTCATCCAGTCCCCAGTGTATGCAGTTTTTGTAAATCTTGTCATCTGTTCCCACAGGCACACAATGGCCTACTCTTACGAAAAGCGGAACAGGATTTAACGTGTGCGCAAGATGTTCTGCGTGCATTCGCACGTAGGGTAGGGCAGGGCAGGGCAGGGCAGGGCAGGGCAGAGCAGGGCAGGGTATGGTAGTGTGGATAAATGTGGCTTGGCGTGGTGTTGTGTAGTGTAGTGAAGTATGCTGTAGTAATTGTGTGTGTGCATGTATATAATATAAAAACAGTACACACACCCGCATACATGTATGTGTGCAGCATACCTTTATACAAGCAAATACATGCAATGTGTACACACAAGAAATACCTATGACTAAACATCTGCATGAAACATTATTAACAAAATCCGAGACTACGCATGTGACTCTATCACATCGCAGTTGATGACAGGAAAAATAACTGAAAATCTGATCTAAAAAAAAACCCAAAAAACCCCAAACATTATCAACACAAAAACTTCTTAACCCTATCTCCACAAACCTGCGCACGCACGCACGCACGAACGCACACACACACACACAAACACACACACACACACACACACACACACACACACACACACACACACACACACACACACACATACATACATACACACACACACAAGAGTGCTTATTCCATTATCCTCGATATAAAAGAATATAGAAACAAAATAATTTTTAAAAAACACACACACACTAAAAACACACACACACACACACACACTAAAAACACACACACAACACACACACAAACCTACACACACACACACACCTAACACACACACCTACACACAACACCCACACACAACACCCCCCACACACACACACACAAACCCCCCACACACACACACACCCCCCCCTCCCCCCCCCTACACACACACACACAAGCATCCAGAATGACAGACTGACTTACCAGTCACAGGGAAAGTCTCAGGTTGATAGAAAGCGATGGCAGCAGCAACACTCACACACACACACACACACACAAACTCCTCCCCACCTCCCACACACACAAACACCCACATACAAACACAACCCCCCCCCCCTT
>CM060350.1:17721054-17731054 GCA_030674155.1 Stramonita haemastoma | reverse complement strand
GACATTCTTTCAAGAAGTTGATGGCTGGGCCTGACTTGTCAGGGGCTTGATGGCAGCACAGTGCATTTTCACTCATGTGACACTTGACAGACAACAACAGTCGGCTGTCTGAGCATTCAACAAAAAGGAAGACACCAAACTTGACCACTGATACAACACGGACTCTGCCAATAGTTGCTGTCGAGTTTCCAACAAAAAGGAAGACATACAAACTTGACCATTGATACAAACACGGACTCTGCCCAATAGTTGCTGTCGAGTTTGTCACAAAAAAGAAGACTCACAAAACTTGACCACTGATACAAGAACGACTAACTTGCCCATATCCCACAACAAAAAGAACACAAAAACAAACAGTTCTCGCAGTTAAAGCGCGAAACTTTCATTGACCCTGGTTCTCCTGTCATTAATAAAATCAAACCATTCTAAACTGGTTCAGGAAGAAGACTGGTTGCTGAATGAATTTTTTTTCTTCTCACCACAAGAAAAAAAACCCTCAACACATCAACAGTAGTAGAGAGTTGTGATAAAAAGACCATTTATCTGCTGCAGTGGCTTATAGTGGAGTTTGCACTGTGATAGCAGGAGGCTGAACAAGCCTTTAATCCACAACACACACCTGCCCAAAAGTGTACACCGCTGATAAGAATGAGCATTAAACTGTACTTGTAGAACTTTGTACTGTATTAGTGTATACCTCCTGTCGTGCTCCGAATAGCTATGGGGTTTGATCATGAGCAAATGACTGTTCTCGAGACAAGTGCTACGTCTTTAGCACACAAGTGTGAATGCATACAATGCACCTGCTCTGAAGCACACATACTATTTAACATTTTTAACATTTTTGATAGGTTCATTCCTAGATATTTCAAGCCTTTCTTCCCCTGCCCCCCCCCCCCTTTCTCTCTCTCTCTCTCTTACTCCTTTTTCACTGTTGTTTCATCCCCCCTCCCTTACCCTACCCCTCTGTCTTTCTGTCTCTGTCTCTGTCTTTCTCTCTTTGATATTTCAAACCATCTAAAGCTCTTTCTCTTTTGTGCATACACACACACCACGCACGCACGCACGCACGCACGCACGCACGCACGCACGCACCACAGCACACACACACACACACACACACACCTACACAAAACCAGACTTCTTTAGTTTAATCTCCTTTCAATACTGTAACTTAAACCAGACTGTAAATAAATAGGCCATTTATACACTCAAAGTCAAAGTCAAAGTTTATCAAGGTGTTGGGTCTGATTCTAATTAATTTGGCGTCTGCTTCTGCTCCAAACCTCATTTTTATGATACAGACTTTGCTATATTACTAATATAGATACATTATATATATATATCATAACAATACTGATCATAGAATTCATTTCTTATTATAATGGGTTTCCTGCTTAAGGTGGGGGACATGGGGGTCGAAACTGATGAAATTTTGTTTACAAGCCTATGTTAAAAGTTATGTCCTAAATTGAAAGGGCATCACTTGTAAAGCATAAAAAATCAAAGAATTACTCAGTTTTCTGCACTGTTGCCATGGATACAATCCAATATGGCCGCCCAAACTAAACAGTTTCAAACTCCTGAACCTTTTTATCTATAACAAGTTGAGGTAACCTGTTTCTACAGACATTTTTTACAACCCGATTTGTTTAAATTCAGACAAGGAGAGAGCTTGATAAATGTATCCAGCTATTTTTTATTCTAAAAAAAACAACATGATTTGGGGCACTTTTGAACCCGTGTCTACCCTCTCTTTTTTCTTTGATTTTTCCTTCCTTTTTTTTTTTCTTCTTTCTTTCTTTCTGTTTTTCTTAAAGTGACAATTATGATTTAGACAATACATGCTTGGATTTTTTCCAAATGTTATATCAAGATTTTCATATTATTGACTTTAAAGTTTTTCTTGACTTTCTTTTTGGTTTTGGTGCTTTGTTTTAAATGTTTGTGTGGTTTTTGTTTGTCATAAGTTAGGGTTGTTGTTTTCGTTGTTGTTGTTTTGGGGAGGTATTGTTGTTGGTGGGGTTGGGGGGGGGGGGGGTAGGGTTTGATGGGGTTGTTTTTAAGTTTTCTAGGGCCGGATGAAAAACATGATCTATGTATTTACTATATTCTATTATCTTCTAAAGATAACATTTCATTCATGAATTCCTATTCTCTCTCCATCCATCTATTCATCCATCTAACCCTTCCTCCTACTCAGAGCAAAGATATGTATTGCATGCAGTATCTATCATGTATAGACCTACACACTTTTCATTCACACAAGCTCCATGGATCAAAGCAAATCCAAGAGAAGTTAAGAAAAATAAATAATTTTCTCTGTTTTAATTTGGTGTGGGGGGAGGGGGGGAGTGATGGTGGTAAGGGTTGTGACGGTAGGTAGAGTACTTTTTTGTTCTTTTGTTGTTTGATGTTTTATTTCTGTTCAGGTTTTGTTTTTGTTTTTTCGTTCTGGGTGGTTTATTTTTTAATTTCTCTGTTCATGGTTCTGCTTGAAAGAGCCCAAGTAGACATTGATTCCCTAACATTCCGCTTCAGTGATCACAACACAACCTCTCTGCTAATCAATTGACATTTTTCAACTTCAAAGTTAGTCCCTTGGGCAATTTTTGTATTATATATTATATATTTCACAATTCATATCATACCTGTAGGTCTTCATTTAATTATGGCTCAAAGAAAACCAAATCCCTCCACACAATACATCATATCAATTATCAGGCAAGAGACACACCCTCCCCTGTCTAGTGACACTTGATTGAAAGACTACTTCTGTAAGTACCGGCTTTTAAGCATCTTTCAGTCCACGCATGCTGTACGCATCGCGGCATGTATTTTGAAACTTCCAGAAAGGAACTAAAATCTTAAATCTAGCAGGGAAGCACACCCAAGCACACACACACACATGCAAGCACAGAAGCATGCTCACACTGTAATACGCACGCATGTGTGCTTGCCACACCACACACACACGCATGCACACGTACACACACACACGTACACACACACATACACACACCACACCACACACCACACACACACACACACACACACACACACACACACACACACACACACACACACACACACAACCTTTATAGATTTAAAACTCACAGGTGATTTTTTTTTTCAGTAGGCTGCTACCTGAATATGGGCAGGACATTACAGTTACACCATTGCTTTTCTACTAAACCACTATATATGTGCCTGTATATGTTTGCAAGCTTGTGTGCCTAAGCCTTTGTCAGTTTGTGTGTGTGTGTGCATACAATGTAGCCATTGTAGGCCTATGTGTGCACATACATGTAAGCACAGGAATGGTACTAGTTCAACTATATTGCATAAACTAATCTATAGGAGCTATGGCATACACTGTGTACACACACAGTAAAATACATGTTACGTATAATACATACATATCTAAATAAAATGCATTTTATTCTGTATTCATACAAATCTACAAAGTACGAGTAGTTCACAAATTTCTTTTTCTTAATCCTGTCACATACTTTGCCCATGGCTACACATACATGTTAACAATGCAAGCACCAACCCAACACAGAGGCATCAATATAATAGTATATTATGCACACGTACACCTGTCACCTTCATACCATGGATACATGGATGTCTACAGTGGGAAAAAGTCTGCATGCATTATATTCCTGCACTAACAGCTGGCACACTGTGGGAACATGCTGACCAAACAAAGCCATTCCTTCACCCTCCTCAAGCCACCCAACAAAGCCATCGACTGTTGTAAGCACAATTACAAACACACTGCTTGTAGTGTTAAGAAATAACGAATCATACCCTCTTGTAAGTTGTATGGATTCAATCGGCGATGTTAAAAAAGTAAAGGTGCTTGTACCCATTACTGCTGTAATATTATGTCAACAATTTTTATATTCTTGTGTTTGCTGTTTTGTGATTGCATTTCTGTTTTCTCTGTAGTTATAAAACTTTTTTTTTTAAACACTTTTTTACTATCAGAGCAAAATGAAAATTAAACAACAAAAGTCAACAATTGTAGCAGCCTCCCACCTTAAGTCAGATGAATGACCTGTGTGTGTGTGTGTGTGTGTGTGTGTGTGTGTGTGTGTGTGTGTGTGGTGTGTGTTTATTTTTATTTTTTATTTTATTTTATTTATTCTTTCATATCGAGGATAATGGAGTAAGCAAACATATGCTTTTTTACATCCAGTCCCCGTGTGTATGAAGTTTTGTAAATGTCATCTGTTCCCACCAGCACACGATGGCCTACTCTTACGAAAAGCAGAACAGGATTTAATGTGTGCGCAAGATATTCTGCGTGCGTTTGCATACGGGGCCTTGGTTTATAGTCTCATCCGAAAGACTTAGAGAGAGAGAGAGAGAGAGAGAGAGAGAGAGGAGAGAGAGAGAGAGAGAGAGAGAGAGAGAGAGAGAGAGAGAGAGAGAGAGAGAGAGGGGGAGGGTGGGAGGAGGAGGGAGGGAGGGAGGGAGGGAGGGAGTGTGTGTGGTGTGGTGTGTGTGTGTGTGTGTGTGTGTGTGTGTGTGTGTGTGTGTGTGTGTGTGTGTGTGTGTGGTGCATGTGTGCGTGCATGCATGCGTGTGTGCATGCGTGCGTGTGTGTGTCTGTGTGTGTGAGTATACAAAGAGAGGGAGTGCTTACAGTTACAGTGCATGCAGAATGCATAAATTTCAATATTTATTATGCATTCATGAGAATATAGATCTTCAAGTGTGAGTGAATTTACTGAACATGCAATGTGCATGAATCATTTCCTGTATAGTTCTACTAAGCATTGGATGCATAGTGAATTAGTGTACACTACATGCACGCAACATGTTTACAGTTAAGTGCATAATAAAAGTACACCGAAAGTAGAAAAAAATATACAATTTCAGTTTGCCTTTTTTTTCTTTTTTTTTTTTTTTTTTTTACTACATATGCACTATCTATTTCAGGGTGAGTGAGTGAGAGTGAGAGAGACAGACAGACAGACAAAGACAGAGAAACAAAGAGACAGACACTGATACAGACAGACTGACTGACTGACAATAACACTAACAGAGACACAGAGAGAGGGGGGGGGAGGGAGGGAGGGAGAAAGAGAGACAGAGACAGAGAGACAGAGACAGAGACACATAGAGAGAGAATATGTGTGTGTGTGTGTGTGTGTGTGTGTGTGTGTGTGTGTTGTGTGTGTGTGTGTGTGTGTGTGTGTGTTGTACATGTGGTATGTGTGTGTGCGTGCGTGCGTGCGTGTACATGTGTGTGTGTATGCGTGTGTGTGTGTGCGTGCGTGTGTGTGTGTGTATAATGTGTGTGTGTATAATGTGTGTGTGTATGTATGTATGTGTGTGTGTATGTGTGTATAATGTGTATAATGTGTGTGTGTGTGTGTGTGTGTGTGTGTGTGTGTGTGTGTGTGTGTGTGTGTGTGTGTGTGTGTGTGTGTGTGTGTGTGTGAGTGTGTGCGTGAGTATACATGTGGTGTGTGTGTGTGTGTCTACAATGTCTGTGAGCTTGCCAACCTAAATTCTTCGCTGTAAAGTGTAAGCTTTTTAAAAGAAAAAAACAAAAAACTTTCAAACTTTTTACAACGGCACTGTAAATCTACTGATCTAAAGTAAAGATGCACAGACACACACACACACACACACAACACACACACACACACACACATACGCACATGCATGCACACACATACATTCCTTCCCCATTGCTCCCCCCACACACACACACACACACACACACACACACCACACACACACACACACACACACACACACAACACAACACACACAACAAAACACAACACAACACAACACAACACAACACAACACAACACACACACACAACACAACACAACACACACACACACACACACACACACAACACAACACATCACAACACAAGTTCAACAACACACACACCACACACACACACACACACACACACACACACACACACACACACACACACACACACACACACACACACACACACACACACACACACACACACACACACACACACACACACACACACACACAAACACACAAACACACAAACACACATCACAACACAACACAAAACAACACACACACACACACACACACACACCCCACACACACACACACACACACACACACACACACACACACACACACAGAGCCTAAACACTGCTGAAACAAGCCAACCAACATTCCAGCTCATGAGACGGCTTTCCTCATAGAATACTAAACACATTACATGTAAACTAAAAAAAAAATAAAAAAAATGCCCTCCACTACTCTGCTTAACAAGTTGTGGGGATAATCTTTTTTTGTTTTTTTTTTTAGGGGGGGGAAGTTGGGGGATGCTTCCTTTTTATTATTTTTCCTTTCTTTCCTTTTTTTTTTTTTTTTTTTAAAAAATGTCAGTGATTCAACATAGAAGTGACCGAACTAGATTTACTTCCTCCACTTCTTCTTTTTAAACTAAATAAATTAACCTTTCAGGTGGATTAGCCCCATGGTTAATTAAACTGTGTCGCTTGTCATGTGAACTGACAGGAACTAAACACCTGGCAGACCTGTTCAAACGCCCACAGAGGTGTGTCCAGGTGGTGAGGGCTTTGGGGTTGGGGGGTTTTTTGTTTTGGTTGGGGTTTTTGTGTTGGGTATGTTTGTTGTTGTTTTTTTGTTTTGTTGTCGGTTTGTTTTGGGGTGGTTTTTTTTGGGGGGAGGGGGGTTCCCCGGCTAGAGCTCAAAGGTTTACTAATGATGAGATTTTGCATTAATTAATTAATAGCAAAAATTTCCGTTTTGCCCTCCTCTGATTAAAGGTTTCTACAGTCTACACTGTATAAAATTTCACGTCAGGGATAATACATGTGTAAACATGACACCAGTGTGCAAACGCTTTTAAAGTAATGGGTTTCTTCAACCCCGACACTTAGTGCCCTACTCTTATCAAAGGCAGAACAGGTTTTAACGGGTGCGCAAGAACTGCCTGCATTCGCACATGGGGCCTCAATTTACAATCTCATCTGAAAGACTTTCGTGGGAGCGGTGTCAGCACTGATGTTAACACCTGGGGAAAACCTCCTTGAACAGGCATCCCCATGGTAACTTTTTTGATTAAATTTACCAAGGTTTGAGCTCCAAGGTTTACCATATTTCACTTGCAACCACTTTTCCCCCTACCATGAAGGTACCCACATTCCAAATTTGGGGATAGTGATACCTAACACCTGTTATCAATCCGGGGCCATCAGATCTTGTGCACAACACGTAAAACACCATCCCTCTAACAGGTCTGATCCTTTCACATCCAATATTTGGAAATTTATCATTTATGCAAACTCATCTGCAACCCACACCGATCACCTTCATGTCAATTACAAGCAGAGCTATTAAAACTTTTTAGTTTCGCTGCCTCCCACGTCACAATCCAATACAAACTCTTTGCTCCAATCAATTGTACAGTTTTCAACCAGGAAAACAAGCCAGCTGATTCAACTAAACACAACACACAGCAATGCCAGGTCACAGATGGTGTTTATTGTTAAATTTGTTTTCACATTAAGCGGTGTCTCACACAGTCCCCATTGACTTTTCCATTATCCTCCATTGGTTTTATTACCGCAGTTGTTTCCAATATCATTCTTCAAAATGTGTAGCTTGAGGAAAAAGTAGACAGTGCAAGTGTAGGTTTCAAAACTATTTTGACACCAGTGCATGCAGCATCAGGTTGTTCAGTTACTGGGGGGGGGGGGGGGGGTATTTGGGAGGGAGGGGGAGGGTATATATATATATATTTCTTGGCTAGACAAGTAGAACTGAAGTTCACCAATTGTGACATTTTGTGTACATAAGAACATATAATTTACACATAAGACAATTTTTGCCCACCATGAAAGTAGTCGCATTCTGACTTCATAATCTATGTATGCTGGGTGTGTTCATGTTTGATTGTTTCCCTAACCCACCAAACACTGACATGAATCACAGGATCTTTAATGTGCATATTTGATCTTCTGCATGTGTACTTAAGAGAACTAAGGCACTGGCAGGTCTGCACTTGAAGTTGACCTGGGAGATCATAAAAATCCCCACCTGTAATTCACCAGACAGCGCAGGGATTCAAACCCACGACTCCATCAGTCATGGACCCATAGAATTGAAGTCAAACTGAAATGATGTTAACCACTCTGCCATAGCGTCTGACATTCAGTTATTTAGTTTTTCAGCTTCTAGACATCCCATGGGCACAACAGTGCAAACTACAAGTGCACATACATGTGTATGCTACTTTGTTTTCTACAGGTTTTTTTTTTCTTTTTTTTTTTTTTAGTGTTTACAACTGATAGTTCTCAGTCTACATCATTTTCATGTACTGTACTCCTTGTAGTATTTTCATTATACTAATATTAAGTAAGTATATTTTTTTTCATCCTTGGCAAGAGCTTTGAGGCTCACCAATGATGATATTTTTGCATACAATCGTTTTTACCCATCATTATTAAGGTAGAGAGCTCTACATTCTGATGTTAATTGTTAGGGTTTTGTTGGGATTTTTTTAATGACTGAATCTTTAATTCTTTTTCTGCAAAGTGACAAATTTACACATAATGAAATGATCTGAATGTCAGCAGACACACACACACAGAGACACACACACACACACATCACACCCCCACCACACACACACATACACACACACACACACACACACACACACACACACACACACACACACACACACAATTTGTCTGTAAAACACAAACACACCACACACACACACACACACACACACACACACACACACACACTGAAAATTTCATCAAGCTGCATCTCTCCACCCTAAGACATTTAAATGTGACAAACAAAAGGCTCTCACTTTGAAATTAAATGAAGTGTCTCAAACCACATCACTTAAAACACCTGTTTACCACCTGTAAGCTCCACAGCTTTCAGAGGGGGAGGGAACCTTTTTGTCTGAGGGGTACAATTCCACCAGCTACCTTCCCCGCCCACTTTTAATGCTCCGCCATTATTTGTCTACCTCTCTCTCTTATATCTAAGAGAATGGGGGGGGGGGGGGGGTAAGGGGGGAGGGGGGGGAGAGGGGGTAAGGGGGGGAGGATAATCTTGCATTGAACTTGTGATCTGGGGGCTGAGATTGCCTTGTCGTGGTCAAAGCGAAGCACTCATGATCCAAACTAGACTTGAGGCCCAGGATTGAGCCACCATAGACTCCAGAGGCATAGATCTGTTTGCGGGAATTTTACCCTGGAGTTAACTAACATCAGTCCCCTACAAGTCCTTTGGATAATTTAAGCATAAACCAAGCCCCCAGGTGCAAACACATAATATAGCAGAACATCTTGCAGATATAATGTAAAAAAAAACAAAAAAAAAACAGTTCCAACTTTGGGAAGAGTAGGCCATTTCATGCCAGCAGGAATGGATGACATCATTTTGGGGGGTTAAAAATGCATGCACACAGGTGTCATGATTAAGACACCAACTCCCCAAAGTTGATCTACCTTAATCAACTCAACTCAACCCACTTCATGACTGCTGTTGAGTGAACACTGTCACTGTGCCAGTAGGAGCCCCATGCAGTAATGCCACAGGGCTTGCCATAGATCTCTCTCTGTCTGCTGCTAAGTTTGAAAGTCTGCAATAAATCTCCTATCACCAGCCGCCATGGCGCAGTGGTTAGCGCCTTGGATTCCGGACTGGAAGGTCGCGGGTTCGAATCCCATAAGTCATAGGGATTTTTTCGGGCTCCGGCCGGCTCCTACCCAGAGTGAGTGTGCTGTGGGCTCAGTGGGGAGACTGGGACCACACAGTCGAGCTTCATCCACTTTACGGATGCGAATTTGAGAGTGTTGCTCAAATTACCTGACCAACACTGCAGGTGTCTGTATCTCTCGGGCCTGGTTGACGCCGGGATATATTATGACAGTAAGCGTAGAGAACAACCCTGTCAAGTAGTCTCAAAGCGGATGCACCTCCA
>CM060350.1:17693554-17716054 GCA_030674155.1 Stramonita haemastoma | reverse complement strand
AGTTAACATCAGTGCTGACTCTACTCTCCCCCAAAGTCCTTCGGATGAGACTATAAACCGAGGCCCTGTGTGTGAACGCACGCAGAACATCTTGCGCACACGTTAAATCCTGTTCCACTTTTCGTAAGAGTAGGCCATCGTGTGCCGGTGGGAGCAGATGACTTTTACAAAACTGCTTACACACGGGGATTGGATGTAAAAAAGCACAGGAGTGCTTATCCCAGTATCCTCGATATAAAAGACTAAAAGAAAAAAAAAAGAAGAGAAAAACATTGTGCTTGCAATTTGACACCCGGATTCGATTCCTGTTCGATGGGATTTTCCCCTGGAGTTAACATCAGTGCAGACTCCACTCTCCCCAGGAGTCCTTCGGATAAGACTATAAACCGAGGCCCTGTGTGCGATACACACGTTAAATCCTGTTAACAGATGACAAGATTTACAAAACTGCATACACACGGGGACTAGATGTAAAAAAAAATGTATGCGTGCTTATTCCATTATCCTCGATATAAAAGAATAAAATAATAAAAAAAAGGTGAAAGTAAAATACCGCACACTTGTGAGATGATCGATGGATATTAGGTTGTCAAATAACAACTACAATATAATTATATATAAAGTCATTCGGATGAGACTATAAACCGAGGCCCCGTGTGCGAACACGTTAAAACCCCGTTCCGCCTTTCGGAAGAGCAGGCCATCGTGTGCCTGTAGGAGCAGATGACAAAATTATTAAAAACCAGCATGCACATATGTGTCATGTTTAGACACCATCCCTGAGGAAAAATCGGGGAGTTGGAGTCCCAGGGCGGCCCGGGGCTGAATATGGCAACGTTCTGGTGGCTCCTGCGACGGTACTGGAACCATTCGTATCGGTCATTGCCTTTCCAATGGATCATTCCAGTGGCGTGGAGAGGGGGGGGGGGGGGGTCTGCTGCATGGGTAACAGCTTGCCCTCCATACTTACTTACCAAGGCTTTGCGCTCTAAAGACTAGAGCGCAACTCCATAGTCTTCAAAGACTGATGGGTGCCTACTATCTATCTATCTATCTATCTATCTATCTATCTATCTATCTATCTATCTATCTATCTATCTATCTATCTATCTATCTATCTATCTATCTATCTATCTATCTATCTATCTATATGGATATATATCTATATATCAGGGGCAACATTGTGATGCTATTTCTTTCAACATGTTGACGAAAGTGGTCCATGAACAGACAGACAAAGAAAAACAGAGAGAAAGACACAGACAGAAACAGATAAACAGACAGACAGACTCACTAGGTTGGTACCCCAGCGCTACAATTTCAGTGGAGATGAATAATTGCAGTTCTGTGCACTCTATCCATTTAGCATAATGTAAGAAATAAAAACAATGTAAAAAAAACCTCATCGCAAAAACGTGAGAGCTGTCGTGATGATGATGACGATGATGATGATGATAATGACGACGACGACGACGACGTCGTCGATGAAGAACAAGAGAGGAGGAGGAGGGGGTGTGCGGAGGAGGAGGAGGAGGAGGAGGAAGAAGAAGAAGAAGAAGAAGAAGAAGAAGAAGAAGAAGAAGAAGAAGAAGAAGAGCAACAACAACAACAACAACAACAACAACAACAACAAGAAGATAAATCAAAATAAAACAAAAATAAAACAAAAACAAACGAAAAGAAAACACAGAACAAAGAACGTCTTAATTACGCTTAGTATGATTATGTTGCTTCTAAACTTTGTTGTTGCGTGACCTTGAAAAATATTTACTTTCTTTCTTTGTTGTTTTTTCAAACTTGTTTTTCTCTGCCTGTAGTTTATATATCAAACTGATGATAGGTGACAGCGCATAGCCTAGTATGCATTGGCTGCGTTCCATATACTTTGCATGGTGGAGTAACAGAAGTTACCTCTCTTGTTCGAGGCCTATTTCGGTTAAAAGATTCTTCCATGTGCTAGTTACACAAACCAACATGGCCGCACGGAGAGTTGTCACTGAAGGTCAGTACATTACAAACGGTATTTGTTGCAAGTGATGGGTGAAACTGGCACCGGTTTAAAATCTTATTTAATCATAATCCTATATTTTTTAATCCTATGACTTTGCAGTTTGAATATGATCTTTGATTTTGCTTCATAATCGCCGAATCGACTGACCTCTTCAGTTCTTGAAGAACGTCGACTTCGGAGGAGTCAATGGAACTCAAAAGTCGTCTGCTACAAGATCTGTTGTCTAGGCCTACTGCTAACTACTAAAGTTTGTGTCTGAGTTTATTAACTCTATTTGTAAAATGCACCTTGTACTCCAGAATCACACACTATATTTGGGTGCTGGTTTATACCAATGGAGTAGGGTACATCATTTGTAATTCATTACCTGCCCTCCAGGGACAGTGAAGGTAAAGCAGTGATGGAGAGATTTGCTCTGGCCTGAATATATGCTGGTAGTTTGAGAAACTGAGGGACGGTCCCTAAATCGGAAATCTCTGCTGGGACGTTAATCTTATAACAACAACAACAAAGAAACTGAGGCTCTGATACCATGACATGTTCCCCAATGACCACATAAGTTATTGGAAGCAATGGAAGTTGGAACACCTTTATGATTATCTTTGCCATACCTTTCAAAGTTTCATGAGTTATGACTTAAATGTATTTTTGTTATTTCAGTGGTTGAAATTATCCACACTGAATTTAGATCCTTAATTCCACTCAACAAATCCCAAAATATAATTTTACAGTTGTGTTTGTTTTCCCATTTGGTTTCAATTTTCTCATTACTTCTCAGATCTCTGTCCATTTATGCAGCACATTATATAAAAATGATAAATATCCATATTACTGTTAAATAAGATTGAAGTTATACTGACTTTCTTTTTCCCATCTCTTCTCTACCCCTGTCTCCCTGCCCTCCTGTTCAGTGCTTAGCATACTTCATTCCTCCTCATTCCTGCTTTAAATATTTGGTCGTCTAGTGACTCTAGTTTCATACTGCCTCAAGAATTTTGGCTTTATAAAATCAATCATGTAAACTTTTGTTTTTCTTCTCCGTTGCCCTCCTCTCCAGCCCCCTGATCCTCTTTCTTTCTCACAATACCTTCTTTTTCCAGATCTGTTGTCTGGTCTTTGTTTTGCATACAGTTAGTGTATCTTGACATATTTGCCTGTCAAAAAAACAAACTCTTAAAGTTAAACTAGTTAAAGTATACAGAAGAAACAACACACACTTAACAGTGCTGATGATAGAGATGATGGGAATAATTGATAATGATATTGATGATGATGATGATGATTTGTTAACAGTTCCAGCCTGGAAGCGTGCCCTGCAGCGATGGGCTTACTACAAGTCTTACTTCCCACAGCTTGGTAAGTCATAGATTTCTTTTTTAACAAAAAGAAGAAAAAATAGTAAAGGACACAGCCTGCAAATCCAACATCACTCAGTTAAGTGTGCTAAATATAGCATGCCCCTTTCTTCTGCCTTGTCCAAGTGTGGTCAGAGTTAAAAGTCTGTCCCGAGCCTAAGGCTCATCAGGCCGGTGCTTAACCCGGTTTCTGTGGCGTTAAGCGACTGAGAGTCATAGACTCCCCCCTGGATAGGACGCCAGTCTATGGCAGGGTTAACCCCCAACACAAGGTTGGTACCCCTTTTACACCTGGGTGGGGTGAGCAAGTGTGGTCAGTTCCTGCTTTAATTAGCAGTCTGCTGGCCCCATCTGGACTGGGGTAGGATGGAATAGATAGCAGCTGAGAGCAGCTGAAAGCACGGGAAACTGACAGCTGTGAGGAAGAAGGAAAAAAATGATTGTGAAATACAGAATAGTTAACTTGAATGAAGGCCATAATTATGTAGCCTGTCACGAGCAGAATAACAATACATGATAAAAATTTTCAGATAGATACATACTGACACATGACACAGATTAAACTTTCTCTCCACGCACAGTGGTCAGAGCACTTGCTTTCCCCAAGCTAAGGTTAAGCAGCATCAAGCGTGGTTACCAAGTGGACGGGTGACCGTTTGCGTGCCTTGGTTTCAGTACAGTCCCCAGTTCACCCAGCTGTAAATGGGTACCTGCCCTCTTTAGGGACAGGGAAGGTAAAGCAGCAATGGAGAGGAGATGGGTGTCACCCTCAATATGCTGGCCCCTGGAAAAACTGAGGTCTCTGATGCTTTACTCCCCTCTGAGTATGACCACTTAGGTTATGGGACACCTTTATCTTTTACCTGTTTACTGTGATATAGTGATACACCCTTGTCATCCCATGCTTTGTCTCTCGTGTATTCTTACATTTTTCTCGCATGTATTCTATTTGTTCTCTCTTTCTGTTTCTCTCACTGAGTTTTACCCTATCTTGCTGTCTGTCTCATACACACAAACCACTCACACACACACACACAGTGACACAACGTGCACACACAGTGACCACAACACACACACACCACACACACACACAACACACACAACACACACACACACACACACGCACGCACACCAACACACACACACACACACACACACACACACACACACACACACACACACACCACACCACACACTTGCATACACAACATCAAAAACACAACTCACACTCACACACCAACACACACACACACCACACACACACACACACCACACACACACACACACACACCACACACACACGACACAAACACACACACACACACACACACACACACACACACACACACACACACACACACACACCCCTCCACTCGCATCAAAATCAAATAACACAACTCATCATTACGTGACGGCCAAACAGGTTTGATGCGTGACGACTGCCTCTACGAATCGCCCGACGTGAAGGAAGCCATTCGCCGTCTCCCCGCCGACACGTACGATGCCCGGCAGTTTCGCATCTCCAGAGCTATGTACCTGTCCAACCGCAAGGAGATCCTTCCCAAAGAGGAGTGGACCAAGATGGAAGAGGTGGGTGGGGTGGGGTGGGGTGGGGTGGGGTCAGGTGGGGTGGGGTGGGTTTGGTTTAGGATCGGGGAATGTGTGGGTGTTCGCCAGTTTTCAGTTCCGTTTCAGTCATGTTTTTTTTTTTTTAATTTGAGGCGTGTTAGACTGTTTCTTCGGAATTAACCTCATTTCTCTCCACACACAAAAAAATAAGAAAAAATAGAAAAGAAAAAAATGAAAAAAATAAGAAAATAAATAAATAGAAACAACCCCCCCAAAAAACCCCCCTCATTTCTCTCATTTTCCTTTTTTTTTCTTTTTTTTCCCATAGTGCTCTGAGGTTCAGCAGTGGTGAGTTTGGTTGCTCATACTGTACAGTGGCTTACTAACACAACAAGTCAATAGCGTTTTGGCATTAATTTACTGCCTCATCAACATGGGGGATTGGTGATCTAGAGGTAATCCACCTGCCTAGAAAGTGAAAAGTCTGGGTTCGAACTAGTGTGTGGTGGTTCCAATCCGGTTTGGGCTGAAAACTTTTCCCCCATCCACTAGACCGTGAGTGGTGGTCTGGGTGCTAGTCTTCAGATAAACGGATAAACCGAGGTCTCGTGTGTTACACATAACTATTTAGTGCATGTAAAAGAACCCAGAGCAACAAGAGAGTTGTTCCTGGCAAAATTCTGCACAAAAAAAGCCACCTTGATAAAGAAACAAATACAGTTAAAATCGTAACCCAAAATAGATTTGAACCACAACTTCATGGACCCATGGGATTGAAGTCAAATGGACTTAACCACTCATCTACAACATCTGTCGGCTTTGGTTAATTAATATCCTGGATGCAGGACACTGTGTTTTTTGTGTATGGAAACTGAGAGTCAAGACATTGTTATCTATTGTTCTGAATACATTGCTTTCTTATTGGTTTTTTTTTTTTTTCTGTTTGGTTTTGTGTCTGGGCTAGAGCTCTGAGGTTCACCAATGGTGAGATTTTAGTGTAAGTGAATGTTTCTTTCCCCCCCCTTTTTAAAAAAAAATTCTTTTATTTAAAAAAAAAAACTTTTACATTGAGGATAATGGAATAAGCACTCATGTGCTTTTTTACATCCAGTCCCCATGTGTATGCAGTAATCTTGTCATCTGTTCCCACCGGTATAATGGCCTACTCTTCCGAAAGGGGGAAAAGGTTTTTAACGTGTGCACAAGATATTCTGCTTACATTCTCACTCAGGGCCTCGGTTGATAGTTTCATCCAAAGGACTTGGACATTCAGTTTGATGTTTTTTATCAAACTGGGAAGAAAGGGCGAGGCTGGGAATTGAACCCAGAACCTTGCGGTTTACTTTGTTGGCAGGCGAATGTGTTAACCCTCCTGCCACCCTCCTCCTCTTATTGTTTTGAATACACCTTTTGCTTATTGTTTTTCAATACATTGTTTTTTATATTGTTGCAAATACATATGTTTTCTTTTCTGTTTGAAGAGATTTTTCTCCAGGAGTTAACATCAGTGCTTACTCCACTCTCCCCCTAAATCCTTCAGATGAGACTGTAAACGGAAGCCCTGTGTGTGAACGCACGCAGAACATCTTGCACACACGTTAAATCCCGTTCCACTTTTCGTAAGAGTAGGCCATCGTGTGCCTGTGGGAACAGACGACATTTACAAAACTGCATAGACACGGGGACTGGATGTAACAGAGCACACAAGTGCTTATCCCATTATCCTCAATATAAAAGAATAAAATAAATCAAATAAAATCTACAGCATCTGTCGGCTTTGGTTGATATCCTGGATGCAGGACACTGTGTTTTTGTGTATGGAAACTGAGAGTCAAGACATTATCTTATTTGCTCTGAATACATTGTTTTCTTATTGGTTTTTTTTTTTGTTATTTAGTTTTCTTTCTAGGCAAGAGCTTGGAGGTTCACAAGTGGTGAGATTTTTGTGTAAGTGACGGTTTCCCCCCCCTTTTAAAAAAAAAAAAAAAAAAAAAAAAAAATTATGCATCGTGTTGTCTTTGTGGTGTTGCAGGATGTCCGTTACCTGATGCCGCTGGTGCAGGAAGTGGAGAAGGAACGTCAGGAGAGGCAGGAGTGGGACAAGAAGTGATTCCTGTCCGTTCTAGTTTTTAGACGTTTAGGGGATCGTCTTGTCTGTCTGTCAGTCAGGGGGAAAACTCAGTTTTGCTAGGCCATGGTAGTTCCAGAAGTTTCGTAGCTCTTGGAATGCATGAAGTCTTCGTCTGCATTAAAAAGTATTGGTGGGGGGGGGGGGGAATCGTTTTCTTTGAAGGAATTTTTAAAGTCAGTTTTGAAGAAGAAAAAAAAAAATCTTGTTTGTTGGTAGAAGGTTTTTGTGATATTCGAAGATGAATGGAAAAAGCAGTTAGGCCTAAAATGTGTGGTAACTGATTTGTGGGGGTTTTTTTGTTGTTGTTTTTTTTTTTGGGGGGGGGGGTAGGTTTGTATTATAGTTGTGATATAAAGTTAATTGATAGCAGCCAAGAAAACATAAAGATGTTGATCAAACTTTTTGGAGTTTGTTATGAGTAAAAAAAAAAATTTTTTTTAAGAACTGGTCTTTATGAAATGTTCAGTTTGTTTTTCAGTTCATGCCATGGGTAATTTTGGTTTAAAAAAAAAAAAAAATTTCTAAAGGAAACAAAATGCAGAACAGGACTGGAAATTCTGATTTTTTTTCAAAAGTGAAAAATTTTCATGCTGGGGGAAAAATGTAACAAGGTGATGCACGATATAGTGGAACTAAACAGATGAAGAGTGGTAGATAAAATATTTAAAAAATCATACATCAAGGCAGTTCTGCTTTGACTATAGCTTATGACAGAGTTTGTGCAAATGTGAGTGAATAAATGTTGATGATGTTCTACTTTTCACTGTGTGTCTGTGTGTGTCTTTGAGTATGTCTGTGTGTGTGTGTGTGTGTGTGTGTGTGCAACAGCAAGTCTGTCTTTTTGCCTTTTAATGTGCTTTTCTCACTGTTTCCATGTCTGTCTGCTTCACATACTTGACCCCCTCCCCCCTTTTCTGCTTTCACACATGTGCATGAATGCACACACTCACACACACACACACGCACATACTTGCACATCTGGGGGGACGGGTTAGTCTGGTGGTTAAAGTATTGTTCATGCTATCTGACAGCCTGGGTTCAAAACTTGTTCAAGGTAATTTTCTCTCTGGAGTAACACCTGCCAAGTTCACACCCCCCCCTCCCCCCCTCTTGAAGTCCTTTGGATGAGACTACTGTATTACAAAACGATGTTACCAGATAATAATCATACTTAATGTGACTGCAATACTACAACTTCACCATGTAGCCTGTCTCCTGAATAATTGTCGTCTGCCACCGAAAATGGAAGCTAAATGCTAGCATTCTTCTAAGGGCGACAACAATTGAGATGGAATAATTTTTCATTTTCTGAGAACAATACTGATAACTATAACGAGCGAGATCTTTCTAGATGATTATGGTCATCACTGTGTGTTTGGGCTGATTTAGCTCCCTTCCACTTTCGACTTGTTACGTGAATCGTTAGTGATGTTAAGAGTTTCAGTTCCTGATGTGTTGATGTCCAGGGCTTTCATGTCACGCTTGCAGACGTCTTTGTAGCGCAGTTGGGGGCAGCCAATGCTTCTCTTGCTGGAGGCAAGTTCGCCATAGAGGAGATCTTTAGGGATGCGTTCAAAACCAGTAAAAGAGAAAGAAAAAGGACAAACACTACTACTACACAAATGAACACAAATTCCATTTTAAAAATTGGGTCTATTTATTCAATCAATATACATAAATTCTTTATTTTTTTTAAAAGATTGGGTATTATTCAATATACATAACAGACAGATTAACAACAGTGGTCCACCATATAAACCACAACCTTTCTTGTCAACTTATATATGAAAAATGTCTCTCCACTGCATGAAGCTATAATATGATACATACATCCACATGCACACCCCCACGCACATGCATGGGCACACATGCACGCGCACACACACACGTACACACACGCACATACACGCACAGGCACACACACACACACACGTACACACACATACAGGCACGCACACACACACACACATTGTCATTTGCCATATAACTCCTTAACAAAGCATGTTGACAGACATTCTAATACCTTTTTACTTTCAGCCCAACACCCATCTATCACTATACATTCAAATCCACACACACATGTGTACACACACACGTACACACACACATATAATATATACACACACACACGCACACACATGTACACACACACCAATGTCTATACACTGAAACACACACACACACACACACCACACACACACACACACACACACACACACTCACTCACTTACTCACTCACTCACACCCACTTCTCAACAATACGACAAAATCACACACACACACACACCATTCCCTCTCTACACAATTACAAAATATCTCACACACACACACACGCCCACCCTACACACACACACACACGCCCACCCTACAAACACACACACACACGTTTAATATCAAGGACAGGACAGGGCTGCCCTGTGTTGATGAATCTCCTGAGGACACACACACTGACAGAAGAGAAAAGCCTGGTGAACAATGCTGCCTCCTTCTTCTTCTCCTACTTCTACTTCTCCTACTTCTGCTCCATCTCCTCCTTCTTCATCCTCCTTCTTCTTCTCCTCCTCCTTCTTCTCCTCCTCCTCCTCGTCCTCCTCCTCCTTCTTCTTCTTCTCCTTCTTCTTCTTCAGTCACATCCACATCACTGTCTGTCATGTAACTGATGACGACGACGATGATGATGATGGAAGATGATGATAATGGTGACACAGTGTTGATGATGGCGATGTGTTGAGGACTGGGAGAGGGAGGGGATGCAGGGACAGATGAAGAAAATGGTTCTCTTGTTTGTTAAAGAACGACGATGACTGCCAACCTCACTTCTTGAATTGCCACGCCATGAGCTCCGTGAATAGTCTGCCTAAAGGCCGTCTGCAACCAAAACATTCACAGTTCTCAACATTATGTGTGCATTGGTACAGTCTATTTATTTATAATATCGGGGGATGGGGTGGGGGGTGGGGTGGGGAGGAAACAAAGCATTCACAGTTACTATTTATTTATCGGGGGAAACAAAAGCATTCACAGTTCTCAAAATTATGTGTGTATCAGTACTCTCAATTTATTTCTCGGGGGAACAAAAGCATTCAGTTACTCTCCATTTATTTATCGGGGGAACAAAAGCATTTACAGTTCTCAAAATTATGTGTGCAGGGGTACTGTCCATTTATTTGTAATATCGGAGGATTGGGGGGGGGGGGGGGGGTAATAAAAGCATTCACAATTCTAAACATTATGTGTGCAGGGGTACTGTCCATTTATTTATCAGGGAACAAAAGCATTCACAGTTCTAATCATCATGTATTATGCGTGCATCGGTAATGTCTATTTATTTATCGGGGGGAACAAAAGCATTCATAGTTCTAAACATTATGTATGTATCGGTACTTTCCATTTATTTATAATATCTTTGGGGGGGGGGGGGGGGGGGGGGGGGGGGGAGGGGGGAAAAGAATTTACAGTTCTCAAAATTATGTATGCATCGGTACTATCCATTTATTTATCAGGGGGAACAAATGCATGCACAGTTCTAAACATTATGCGTGCATCAGTACTTTCCATTTATTTATTGGGGGGGGGGGACAAAAGTATTCACAGTTTTCAACGGGAAAGGATATAGCCTAGTGGTCAGAACATTGCGCTCGCAATTTTACGAACCGAGTTTGATTCCCAGTCGAGGGGATTTTTCCCCTGGAGTTAACATCAGTGCTTACTCCACTCTCCCCAAAAGTCTTTCGGATGAGACTGTATACCGAGGCCCCATGTGCGAACGCATGCAGAACATCTTGCGCACATGTTAAATCCTGTTCCGCTTTTTGTAAGAGTAGGCCGTTGTGTGCCAATGGGAACAGATGACAATATTTACAAAACCAAAATAATATCACAACATACACTACAACATTGGCTGCTATCAAGGGAGCTGATCTCATGTCATACAATATTGGCTGCTATCAAGGGAGGTAATCCCATGTCTAGCAGACGATTTTTCACAACATACAATATTGGCTGCTATCAAGGGAGCTAATCCTATGTCTAGCAGACAATTTTTCACAACATACAATATGGGCTGCTATCAAGGGAGCTAATCCCATGTGTAGCAGACGATTTTGTCACAGTTTCACAGAAACTTGTAAAAAGTGACCGTTGATCAATAAATACATATAATAAATATATATATATATATATATATATATATATATATATATATATATTTATATGAGACGCTCCACCACGAAATGAGTTGCTCAGCACCTGATCCACTTTTCCACTAGCAGCCATTAAAGGCAGGTGGGGGTCAAGTTGTCGATTTTAAGATTTTGATTGATTATAAAACTATAGCCCTTATTCTACGTTGTAGTGAAATATCAAGGAATAATTTCACTTCCTTTTGCCTTTAAACGTGTTTTAAAAATACCCAAGTCTTCATTCTGACCACCTGTTAAGACGCTTAACTTGTCAATTTCTCATTTTTCATTTTCTGTAGTTTATCATTTCAAACTGTAAGAACTTTTGACAGAACTGTCCGATTTTTAATCTGGTTTCTTTTTTTTTTTTTTCTTTAACTGCATAGCCATTTTATTGCAGATTTATACCATTTTAAAAACTAAAAACTGACCTAAGGTGCAATGCGACTCCTTATGTGGAGGAGCGTCACATATATATATACAATGCCCTCTTTAGGGTCAGGGAAGGTAAAAGCAGCGAAGGAGAGGAGATAGGTGCCACCCTCCAACATGCTGGCCCCTAGAGAAGCTGAGGTCTCTGATGCCTAACTCCCCTACAACCACACAAGTTATGGTACACCTTTACCTTCACCCTTTTACCATGGTGGAAGAACTTACCAGCAGAAGTGGAGGCGATGGAGATGGTGGAAGCAGCAGAGGAGGAGGAGGGGGGGTGGGGGTGTCGTTTCTTCTTGCTGTGGATGTAGCGCTTCATCTGCTTGTTCTCCTCCAGGTCTCGAGAGGTGATGGGTTTGTTGTTGGTGCACCCCGCCACGGGACACCTGCACAGGCAAAGCATCCACCCCCCTCTCACATCTTTCAATCCTGTCTTCTTGTTTATAGCCCTGCTGACCACACTGACTGACTGACTGACTGACTGACTGTCTGTCTGTCTGTCTGACTGACTGACTGTCTGTCTGTCTGTCTGTCTGTCTGTCTGTCTGTCTGTCTGTCTGTCTGTCTGTCTGTCTGTCTGTCTATCTATCTATCTATCTATCTATCTATCTATCTGTAGACTATCTATCTACCTATCTACAGACTATCTATCTATAGATCTATCTATAGACTATCTGTCTATAGACTATCTATCTATCTGTCTGTCTGTCTCTCTCTCTCTGCGTCTCTCTCTCTCTGTGTGTCTCTCTCTCTGTGTGTCTCTCTCTCCCTCCTCTCTCTGTCCCTCTCTCTCTCTATCTCTCCCTCTCTCTCTCTTTCCGGTCGAGGAGATTTTTCTCCTGGAGTTAACATCAGTGCTGACTCCACTCTCCCGAAAAGACCTTCGGATGAGACTATAAACCGAGGCCACGTGTGCGAACGCACGCAGAACATCTTGCGCACATGTTAAAACACCGTTCCGCCTTTCGGAAGAGCAGGCCATCGTGTGCCGGTATGAGCGGATGACAAAATTATTTTTAAAAAACCAGCGTGCACACAGGTGTCATGTTTAGACACCATCCCTGAGGGAGGAAAAAAATAATGGGTAGGCGCTGCACTTGTGGCGACGCGCTCTCCCCGGGGAGAGCAGCCCGAATTTCACGCAGAAAAAATCTGCTGTGACATAAAGTGGTATAAAATATTTTTAAAAATTGTTGCCCTGCCGACCACACTATCTATCTATCTATCTATCTATCTTTCCAGTTGAGGAGATTTTTCTCCTGGAGTTAACATCAGTGCTGACTTCACTCTCCCCAAAAGTCCTTTGGATGAGACTCGAAACCAAGGCCCCATGTGCGAACGCACACAGAACATCTTGCGCATACGTTAAATCCTGTTCTGCTTTTCGTAAGAGTAGGCCATAGTGTGCCAGTGGGAACAGATGACAACATTTACAAAATTGCATACACACGGGGACTGGACGTAAAAAAGCACACGAGTGCTTATTCCATTATCCTCGATATAAAGAATAAAAAGCCGCCGCTGTAGTGAAGTGGTTAGGGCGTTGGACTCGTAATCTAAAGGTTGCGGGTTCGATCCCAGCTTTCGGCTATGGCGTTGTGCCCTTGGAAAAGGCACTTTACGGCTATTTTCTCACCCCACCCAGGTGTAAAAGGGGTACCAACCTTGTGTTGGGGGTTAACCCTGCGATAGACTGGCGTCCTATCCAGGGGGGAGTCTATGACTATCAGTCGCTTAACGCCACAGAAATCGGGATAAGCACTGGCCTGATGAGCCTTAGGCTCGGGACAGACTTTAACTTAATTAAAAAAAAGAATAAACAAATACATGTATAGATACAAAACTCACATTGCTTTCTTGCCGCGCTGTTTCATGTGCTGGTAGATGCCTGCCCTGTCGTAGGTGTGTTTGCAGATGACATTTCGCACAGGGTCCACCATTTCCTGCCCGGTGTAGGGGCACCGCGTGTTGACCTGTTCCTGGGTCAATTCCACCTCGTTCTCCTCGTCCACTGGGCCCCCAGCTACCCCAGGCTGCTGGGCAGGGCGTCTGTTTGAATCCCAGTGATGTGATTTGAAAGGGCGGGAGGGAGGGGATACTTATCGGCTACTAGGTTTACCGGGTAGCCTAGTGGTCAGAACTTTTTTTTTTTTTTTTGCTGCCTCAGTCTTTTGTGACGTCCTTGTACTGCTGTTCCCACGCCGCTCATTTTAATCTCCCCGCCACAGCCATATTCAGATTCCTAGTGGTCAGAACATTGCGCTTGTGATTTAACGACCCGGGTTCGATTCCTGTTCTGAGGGGATTTTTCTGCTGAAGAAAGATAGGGGACGAGTTTCACTTCATAATGGGATGTCTGAAGTTTTCTGAGCTTTTGGAAGAATGTCCTACCTCATGAATATTTGTATCCAAGATCCATGTTCCCATTTTTGTAATTTGTTCTCTTTTGATAAAAAATATGTTATTAAAACATAGCAAATTCATAGAACTTTAAGAGTACAGTTGCACAACATTAATGAAAAGGTTGATTATATTTTTATTTCTGTGAAATTCTGTGTATAAATGTATTCTATTAATGCAAATTATATATGTGTACATTCAAATTTGCTAGGGCTATAGATAGTTATTGATTGATTGTGTGTTGTATAGGTCGAATGGAAGCGCTTTGATTTGTTTTTACAAGATATAGCGCTATATAAATTACATGTATTATTATTATTATTTATTATTATTATTATTATTATTATTATCATTAATATTATTATTATCATCATCATTATCATCATCATCATCATCATTATTATCATTATCATTATTATCATTTTTTATCATCATCATTATCATTATTATTATCATTATTTATTTACCTGGATGCTGGCTATCCCACAGTTTCTGCTGCAGCTCCAAGTATCGGTCGTGTTCTTTCAAGGCCGCGTCGTTGTTGCTGCGGTTCTGTTCCGTTACCTCCCTTTTCAACCTCTTCACCAGGGCCCCCTCCTTCTCATCCTCCTCCGGCCCCTGCAGCAGTGAACATTTATTTTAATTTATTTTTATTTTATTTATCTTTTTTTTTTTTTACTTATTATTTATTTATTTATTCATTCATTTATTTGTGGGGGGGCGGTAATTAGATTACTTCCTATGCGATCGGAACTGCCAATCGCAGAGTCGTGGATCTAAATTTAGATCCACACCTGTGAATTGTGCGACGTTCTGTATCGTTGGGGGGTGGTCGAAAGCTGTCCTCTGCATGCACTTTGCCCGTAGTTGTAAAATGTAGTATTTATGCAGCTTCTTTTTAGAGGCCACATTCCCACTGTCTGACCGTGCTGTCGTTGCCGAGAAGTTGTACAGAGACGCGGCAGATCAAATATCTGCACTCTGTTGCAATTTAAAAAAAAAAAAAAATTTCTTACTTATTTACTTACTTATTATTTATTTATTTATTCATTTATTTATTTATTTATTCTTTTATATCAAGGATAATGGAATAATTCAATAAGCAGTCATATATATATGCTAAGCGACTCATTATGAGGTGGAGCGTCACATTTTGCATCGTAACTATCAGTATCGTCATCATCGTCAAAAAGTCCAGTCCAGAAATACACACACACACACACAAACACACTATACTTTTCACATATGTGATATATGTGATACTGGGCTATCCAAGACCTATTACTAACATCATTTAAGTTGTGATTAAATTCTTGGAAGACCAAATATTCTCGAAATGTAACTTGCTCCTGTTCTGAGCCACTATCTTGTGAACATATTCTTTTTCAATGTTCAGTTCTAAATTCACTTTACAAAGAAAATGGCATTGAAATTCAAAGAGAACCATTGGACGTAGTTTTGCGAAAACCATTTATTACTGATGTTGCTAGGATTATTTCAAATTCTTCTGTAAATTTTTTATGGTAGGTGTTTTTTTTTTTTGGTTTTGTTTGTTTGGTTGGTTGGGTTTTTTTGTTTGTTTGGTTGGTTTTTTTTGTTTGTTTGTTTTGTTTTGTTTGTTTACTCTAATATCACCAAGTGTGAACAGACTTTAAATTAAACTACAACAACAACAACACAAACACACACACATGTGTGTGTGTGTGTGTGTGTGTGTGTGTGTGTGTGTGTGTGTGTGTGTGTGTGTGTGATTTTTATTTATTTTATCATTTTATATAAGGATAAATATAAATCATAATGGAATCAGCACTCATGTGCTTTTTTTTTTTTTACATCCAGTCCCCGTCTGTATGCAGTTTTGTTAATCTTGTCATCTGTTCCCACCAGCACACGGTGGCCTTCTCTTACGAAAAGCGGAACAGGAATCAACGTGTACGCAAGATATTCTGCATGCGTTCGCACACGGGACCTCGGTTTATAGTCTCATCCAAAGGACTTTTGTTTGGGGAGTGTGGAGTCAGCACTGATGTTAACTCCAAGAGAATTGCATTATCCTTGATATAAAATAACATAAAATAAAAAAAATAAAATAAAAATCACAATAATATATAATACAAGTTTTCACTGACAAAAGCGGCACAACTTAACAACAATAAGTGAACGAAAAAAAACAACAAAAAAAACCAACAGCCTAACAATCAGTGAATAACCGGATTCAACCAAATGTTACAATTAATTACCTGGGCAATGATGTTGTTGGCAGCGGACATGAAGCTCTCCACGTCTCGCTCCATCTGCAGATAGTTCAGCATGATCTGACTCAGCTGCCGGGACTGCCCTTCGTCCCTGAAAATGAAATATATATATATATCATTACATCATGTTACATACATGCATACATACATACATTCACACATACATACATACATACATACATACATACATACATACATACATACATACATACATACAATACATGTATACATAAGTACATACATGATAATATATATTATATTATACAGGGTTCGCGCTAGGATTTTTTAAAACCGGTACTGCAAGTTGCCATTTCAGAGATATCTTGACCAACTCCCCCAGAATCGGTCCCCAGAAAATAAAATCCGGTACGTACTGTGAACAAAACGAAACTATTCAGTGAGGGGGTGGGGGGAGGGGGGAGGATTGTTCGGCAGCAAAACTAAATCTAAATTGTACGCAAATCTCTCAGACTTTGACTGCCGTGCTGCTGCCACTCGTTTCTTGGGCACAAAGCCACGCAGGAAATAGGATTTTTTTCTAGCGCCCGTGTCACTGTCTGTGTCAGTCTGTTGTTTTGCATGGCATCATTCGTGAGACTTATATTCTTCTTTCTTGTTTCTATGCTTAGCGCTCATCTAGATCTTTCATTCAATTTAGATTTAGTTTTCGACTCCTCTCTCAAAGCAACGCGCAAATTCATAGTCATAGACCCTCCGCTTTTCGCTTTTCTTAAGAGTAGGCCATCATGTGCCGATGGGAACTGATGACATTTACAAAACTGCATATATATACACATGGGGACTGGATGTAAAAAAAAACACAGGAGTGCTTATTCCATTATCCTCGATATAAAAAATTAAAAGAATAAAGAATAAATAAATCTAGGCCCCATTTACTCATTGTAAATGGAAGTCACTGTCATGCCGAGAAGAGCGTGAAGCTCTATTCTTTCACAGTAAAGCTTGCTGTTCTGCATGCTAGGCTAATGAGGCTGGCGCCAAAGATGTTTGTCGGAAGGGGTGGGAAGGGGTAGGTGCGTAAGCACAGTACAGGCACATGACAGACTGTCAGAAAATGTCACTTCAGACTTTTTTTTCTGAGACGGAAATCTAATCGGTCACAGGCAAACAGAATCCGTACGCGGTACCGGCTGCTTCGAAAATTTTCGGTATTCCCTGTTTACAATCGGTAAAATACCGACAATTACCGGTTATCGCAAACCCTGATTATACGTGTATACATACATAGCAAGAGACACATGTATACCCCCCCCCCACAGACACACCCACACCCCCACACACACTCACTCACTCACTCTCTCTCTCTCTCACTCACACACACACACACACACACACACACACACACACACACACACACACACACACACCACACACACACAGGGGGGGACGGATAGCTTAGTGGTCAGAACATTGCCTGACAATTTGAAGACCCAGGTTAAAGTCCCGTGGAGATTTTTCTCCTGGAGTTAACATCAGTGCTGACTCCACTCTCCCCAAAAGTCCTTCGGATGAGACTTTAAACCGAGGCCCTGTGTGCAAACGCACGTAGAACATCTTGCACACACGTTAAATCCTGTTCCGCTTTTCGTAAGAGTAGGCCATCGTGTGCCGGTGGGAACAGATGACATTTACAAAACTGCACACACACGGGGACTGGATGTAAAAAAGCACAACAGTGCTTATTCCGTTATCCTCGATATAAAAGAATTTTTAAAATCTCTTACCTTTCCATATTCGGCCATGTCTGCTGCTACCTCCAAAACATGGTCCATCCCACATTGAAATAGGACTTCACCTGCCGCATAATATGCAGCGATTGCTCGGCACCACGAAAACTGCTGCTGCTGCTGCTCGATCCTGCAGCTCCGCGTGGCATTGTTGTCTGGTGGTTTCTCCCTGAAATAAACTGTGTTCTGATTTGGTTTGAAAGATCTGGGATGATGTTGACAACGCAAACCCAATTATTGTTTTTTTTCCTCCCGCGTTGTCTTCCTGTTAGGTTCCAGGCCTAAGGGACTCTACTCTGAAGATGTATAAGTGCGCTTGATTGTTTAGGATTCGACAATCGGCGTTTATAGCGGGCACTCGGAAAAAGGTGTTTTAGGTTGAGTCTGTATAATAATTTGGCTTAATTAATAGATAATAGATATCTACGCAAAAACAACACTCTCAGTATGAGACTATAAACCGAAGTCCTGTGTGCAAACGCACACAGAACATCTTCCGCTTTTCGAAAGAGTAGGCTATTGTGTACTGGTGGGAACGAATGACAAAACTGCATACACCCGGAGACTGGGTGTAAAAATGCACATGAGTGCTTATTCCATTATCCTCGAACAAAATAGAATTTTAAAAAATCACACACACACACACACACACACACACACACACACACACACACACACACACACACACACACACACACACACACACACACACACACGGGTACGGATAGCCTAATGGTCAGAACATTGTGCTGGCAATTTGACGACCCGGGTTCGAGTCCTGTTCCGCTTTTCGTAAGAGAAGGCCATTGTGTGCCGGTGGGAACAGATGACAATATTTACACAACTGCATACACACGGGGACTGGATGAAAAAAAGCACATGAGTACTTATTCTATTATCCTTGATATAAAAGAATCATATAAAAAATCTCTCTCTCTCTCTCTCTTCTCTCTCTCTCTCTCTCTCTCTCTCTCTCTCTCTCTCTCTCTCTCTCTCTCTCTCTCTCTCTCTCTCTCTCTCTCTCTCGGGGGCGGATAGCCTAGTGGTCAGAACATTGCGCTGGCAATTTGAAGACCCGGGTTCGAGTCCGGTCGAGGAAATTTTCTTCCTGGAGTTAACATCAGTGCTGACTCCACTCTCCCCAAAAGTCCTTCGGATGACACTTTAAACCGAGGCCCCGTGTGCGAACGCACGCAGAACATCTTGCACACACGTTAAATCCTGTTCCGCTTTTCGTAAGAGTAGGCCATCGTGTGCCGGTGGGAACAGATGACATGATTTACAAAACTGCATACACACGGGGACCGGATGAAAAAAAGCATATGATTGCTTATTCTGTTATCCTCGATATAAAAGAATAAATAAATAAATAAAAAATCTCTCTCTCTCTCTGCTTTTTTTCTTTAACCAAGGGGCTTTTTCTTTTGGAGCCAATATTCATACATACTTTCACGCCTTCATAGACAACTTTAACCAGAACGGATGACAATATTTACAAAACTGTATACACACAGGGACTAGATGTAAAAAAAAAAAAAAAGTACATGAGATCCTCGATATAAAATAGCTAACTAACTAGATAACTAACTAACTAACTAACTAACTAACTAACTAACTAACTAACTAACTAACTAACTAACTAACTAACTAACTAACCAACCAACTAACCAACTAACTAATTAACTAACTAACTAACCAACTAACCAACTAACCAACTAACTAACTAACTAACTAACTAACTAACTAACTAACTAACTAACTAAATAGATGAATTAAAGATGAATAAACGAATAAATAGGTAAATAAACGAATGAATAAATAAATAAACCTAGATGGTCCTATGCGTGAACACATAAAAAACAGAAATTGTGCAATAAAACCCGACCCTGGCCAACCGATCAACAACAACAAAAAAATCTGTTATCAAATCGTGTTAGAAATAGGTGACAAAATAAAAGTCACACTGGTGTGGTGTTCAGACATCATCTTTCAAAGTCAGACTGTGGTGATTGTTGTTGTTGTTGTTGTTGTTGCACGTTCCACAACTTAACACCCAAGAGGTCACTCTGAATATTGCACTCTGCCCCACAACTGTGATATTGACATTTATTTATTTATTTATTTATTTTATTTATTTATTCTTTTATATCGAGGATAACAGAATAAGCAATCATGTGCTTTTTTTTTTTCATCCGGTCCCCGTGTGTATGCAGTTTTGTAAATCTTGTCATCTGTTCCCACCGGCACACGATGGCCTACTCTTACGAAAAGCGGAACAGGATTTAACGTGTGCGCAAGATGTTCTGCGTGTGTTCGCACACGGGGCCTCGGTTTAAAGTCTCATCCGAAGGACTTTTGGGGAGAGTGGAGTCAGCACTGATGTTAACTCCAGGAAGAAAATTTCCTCGACCGGACTCGAACCGGTTTGAATGAGATAGTGATAGCACTGAGAAATCAGTCGTTGAAGCGAAAACTTTTTCGCCTAAAATAACTTTCTCTATTTAAAAAAAGGTTGTGTAAAACAGATTTGAGTCATTCAATGCATGTGTACATGTTACCAATGATGAAATATCTCGTAATATTACTATACAGATGTTGAGTTAAAATTCAAGATACTGGTTAGAAGGGATTAATCAAGCACACCCATTTGTAGTTGACTGACTTTTCGCCGGAATGTGGTTGCGCATCCCAGCCAAAACAATGAATGATCTCATCAGCCCTCGTTAGGCCTAGTTCCAGTTTGCGCTGTGTGATGAATACCGACCCAAAACATTAAATGGTGCCAGTTGGTGAGTGTACAGTGATTTTTCTTTGTTGTGATTGTACTTACCGTATTCTTAAAATTCGTCTGCTGTGTGAGATGTTTGTTGTTGTTTACTCGATGCGCATCTATGTATTCCTGGTGTAGGATGGGGGAAAACAAACATCGAGGAAAATAGCGCACATTTATAACCTCAATCTCTCTTAAAAAAAGAAAAAAAAAATTATGTGCACTGGAATTTCGGAATTTTAGGTCCGAGAGTGGTTGTCGAGAGTTCGATTCGGTTCCTTCTATTTTTAGCACATTCCTCGTGGTCAAGTAATTTAAATTGTGCCCACCTGACCTTTCACCGATTCTGACTCAGCACTGTCCTCTCTCTCTCTCTCTCACTCTCTCTCTCTCTCTCTCTCTCTCTCTCTCTCTCTCTCTCTCTCTCTCTCCCCTCACACACACACACACACACACACACACACACACACACACACACACACACACACACACACACACACCAACACACACAGAGAATTCTTTATTTCAAAGATGAGATAAGCACCATTGTTGTGCTTGGCTTTTTTTTTTTAAAGTACTTTTTCTTTCTTTTAGTTCCTTGGGTTTTTGTTGTTATTTTTTACATCTAGTCTCCACATACTGTTAAGAACACACACACACACACACACACACACACACACACACACACACACACACACACACACACACACACACACACACTATATATATATATATATATATATATATATATATATATATATATATATATATATAAAGTGTATGTTATGTAGAATTATAATCTGGTGCCAAGAATTTGCTGTCATTGTTTTCCTCTTAAAATTAACATGTAATTTCACTCATTAAATGGTTTTTAAATGAAATTTTACAGTTGTCCCCCCACTCCCACCCCCTTTACATTCACCATTGCTAGGTCTTTAAAAAAAACCACCAAAAAAAATGCATTTAGATGTTAGAACAAGAGGAGGTTGGCAAACAACAGAATACTGAGCAGTCATAAAATGTGTGAACTTTTGGTAATAATTTAACTATAAATGAAATTTTTAGAGCACTAAGTCTTGCAAAGCAGACAAATCATAGGTCTTGCACTCAAATCATTAACACACACACACACACACACACACACACACACACACACACACCACAAGGGGGACAGGATAGCCTAGTGGTCAGAATATTACCCTCGCAATTTGATGACCTGGGTTCCATTCCCATTCGAGGGGATTTTCATCCTTGAGTTAACATCAGTGCTGACTCCACTCTCCCCACAAGTCCTTTGGATGAGACTATAAACCCAGGCCCCATGTACGTGTGCACATGTTAAATCATGTTCTGGTTTTTGTAAGAGTAGGCCATTGTGTGCCAGTGGGAACAGATGAAAAGATTTACAAAACTGCATATACAAGGGAACTGGATGTAAAAAAACACATGAGTGCTTATTCCATTATCCTCGATATAAAAGAATACATAGATAATACAAAATAACACACACACACACATTAACATTTCAAATTGTAGACATTAGGCACTCTCACACACTTCAAAGTATGCTTTGATTAGACCTCTCATAGTACTAAAAAAGTTATTTAAAAACCTTTACAAGTGCCCAGTGTCTCCAGTTCTGTTT
>CM060350.1:17683554-17686054 GCA_030674155.1 Stramonita haemastoma | reverse complement strand
TTCTTCTTCTTCTTCTTCTTCTCCTCTCTTCTCTCTCTCTCTCTCTCTCTCTCTCTCTCTCTCTCTCTCTCTCTCTCTCTCTGTCTCTCTCTCTCTCTCTCTCTCTCTCTCTCTCTCTCTCTCCTCTCTCTCTCTCTCTCTCTCTCTCTCTCTCTCTCTTCTTCTCGTGGCTGTTTTCTACTAGCTACAAAATTTTTCGATGGATTATTGACGCTAGTGGCATTAAAATTACGAAATTTTCTAAATGAAGCATTTTATCCCTGTTTCTGTTTGTGGATTTTTTCATGTGTTAACTTTTAAACACGTTTATTTTTAAAAATAATTTTTAGGGCTCGTGAAAGGAGGACTGACAGTATGTCGTCAACAGTACATAACAGCTTGTCTGCATTCACAGAAAGACAGATTAATTAATTCTATCTCTTTAATAACTACCAGCACATAGCCTTCACGTGTTTTTTTTTTCAAAAACCTTGTGCATGCGCGTGTGGGTGCGTGCATGCGTGCGCGTGCGCGCGCGTGTGTGTGTGTTGTGTGTGTGTGTGTGTGTGGTGTGTGTATGTGTGTGTGTGTGTGCGTGTGTGTGTTCGTGTGGCACGCAGTGTTTCTTTTGTGTATGTGTTATAGTGTGCACCTTAGACACTATAACATTTGGACTACAACCATCTTTTTCTCTCTCCCCCCTCCTCTTCTCCTTCTCTTCAAAATGTATTACAGGCTGTTGGTACAAGGTTTTGTCTGTGTACCTGAGGTTGTGGTCTGGACTTTTTCTGTTTGATAGTAGTTGTTAATTTCATCAAGGTAAAAGCAGTTTTGATAAGGGAATTGTATTTGTGTATACAAACTGAACTTAAATTATTGATTTGGTTCAGTGAGAGTGTATGCAGTTGTTTTACACATGGAAGTTGGCTAAAATCATAAGACTTTTACTATTTAACCATGATCTGATCTCCTGCCTTCAAGCCCAGAAACCTTGCTTTGCCAATCCTTGTTCAGCTTCACTTACTGATCAGGTCCCTGCTGCAGTTGCTGACAACTTTGGTGTAGTTGCTGACAATTCTACAACCATTCCTGATGAGGTACTAGATGATGTCATTGAAAGCAGCTCAGTCGAGTTAAAGACTCCTTCAGACTTTGCACAAGAAATCCTTCATGAGACAGTCCTCATCCCTATTCCTCACAGTACTCCACAAGTGGATGCCAAGCTTTTTGATGGTGCTGCTCTCATCCAAATGCTGTCGCCAAAGCTGACAACTACCTTTCAGGAGTATGTAGATGTCATTGTCTTGCCATACATAATGTGCCAGCTTGATGCAGTATCTCAGATTGACATTGTTTTTGATGGTTATAGGGCTGACAGCTTGGAATCTGCTACAAGGGAAAATTGAGGTTCTGGTGTTCGAAGAAAGGTTATGGCTTCAGCACAGATCCCAAGAAACTGGCAAGGCTTTCTGCAGGTAAATGAGAACAAAAATGAACTGTTCAGGTTCATTGCAGAGACTCTTTTGGAAGAAGCAGAAGTCCATGGCAAGGTCCTTCCTTATCTGCACAAGTGCTGAGAAAACACTGTGCTCATCCAGCAAAGACACCAGCAGAATAGAACCTTGTACCCATGAGGAAGCAGACACTCGTCTTATGTTACATGTAGATGACTGTGTGAAAGATGGCCTGCAGAGAGTCTTGATCAGGACAACAGATACCGATGTAGTTGTACTTGCTGTTGCCTGTGTCCAGTTAACTGCAGTTAATGAAGTGTGGATTGCTCTTGGAGTTGGAAAACACTTTAAATATCTAGCAGCCCACATAATTGCCACTCAGCTTGGTCCAAAGTGCTCCAAAGCCTTGCCAGCCTTCCATGCATTTACAGGGTGTGACAGTGTGTCCTTCTCTGGAAGAGGAAAGACTAGAGCGTGGAATACATGGGCTGCATATCCACAAGTTACTGACACCTTCCTGCTCATGATGGAACCACCAGCTACCCTGCCCATACCCAACTCAATGATGGATGTTCTTCAACGATTTGTTGTTCTAATGTATGACAGGACCTGTGAGTTGCAAAGCATTGATGAAGCCAGGAAAAGAATGTTCACAAAGGGAAGACGGCAGTTGGAGAACATTTCACCCACTCTTGGTGCACTTCAGCAGCATACCTTACGTGCAGTCTACCAAAGTGGTCACATCTGGGGACAGTGTTTGGTGAAAGCACAGGACCCTCCTTGCCCTGGACTATGGGGTTGGCAGAGAGAACAGGATCATGGATGGAAACCTGTGTGGACTACACTGCCACAGGTAGAGGAAGCCTGTCAAGAACTGATCCACTGCAGCTGTAAGCTGGCCTGTCGAGGATGCTGTAAATGCTTCAAAGCCAGCTTGCAGTGTACTGCCATGTGTGCATGTGGTGGAGGTGCTGACTGTAGAAAGGACTAGGGCACATGGCAGCATTGTCCCTTTTCCTGTAAGTCAAGGTGAGTGTGTGTGTCAAGTCAAGTCAAAGTCAAGTCAA
>CM060350.1:17648554-17661054 GCA_030674155.1 Stramonita haemastoma | reverse complement strand
TTCTGGGGGTGGGTGGGGGGCGGTTCTTGTTGCTAGATTTCCGGGGGGGGGAGGGGGGGCGGTTCTTGTTGCTAGATTTTCAGGGTGGGGGGGAGGGGGGCGGTTCTTGTTGCTAGATTTCCATGGGGAAGGGGGGGCGGTTCTTGTTGCTAGATTTCCAGGGGGGGAGGGGGGCGGTTCTTGTTGCTAGATTTCCAGGGGGAGAGGGGGGCGGTTCTTGTTGCTAGATTTCCAGGGGGGGAGGGGGGCGGTTCTTGTTGCTAGATTTCTGGGGGTGGGTGGGGTAGGGGGCGGTTCTTGTTGCTAGATTTCAGGGGGGTAGGGGGGGCGGTTCTTGTTGCTAGATTTCCAGGGGGGGAGGGTGGGGCGGTTCTTGTTGCTAGATTTTCCAGGGGGGGGGGAGGGGGCGGTTCTTGTTTGCTAGATTTCCAGGGGGGGGGGGGGGGGGGGGCGGTTCTTGTTGCTAGATTTCCTGGGGGGGAGGGGGGGGGCGGTTCTTGTTGCTAGATTTCCAGGGTGGGGGGAGGGGGCGGTTCTTGTTGCTAGATTTCTGGGGGTGGGTGGGGGGGGCGGTTCTTGTTGCTAGATTTCTGGGGGGGGAGGGGGGGCGGTTCTTGTTGCTAGATTTCCAGGGGGGGGGGGTGGGGGGGCGGTTCTTGTTGCTAGATTTCTGGGGGGGGGGGGGGGCGGTTCTTGTTGCTAGATTTCAGGGGGGGGGGGGGGCGGTTCTTGTTGCTAGATTTCAGGGGGGGGGGGGGGGGGGGGGCGGTTCTTGTTGCTAGATTTCCATGGGTGGGGGGGAGGGGGGCGGTTCTTGTTGCTAGATTTCCGGGGGGGGGGAGGGGGCGGTTCTTGTTGCTAGATTTCCGAGGGGGGGAGGGGGGCGGTTCTTGTTGCTAGATTTCTGGGGGGGGGGGGGAGGGGGGGCGGTTCTTGTTGCTAGATTTCCAGGGTGGGGGGGAGGGGGCGGTTCTTGTTGCTAGATTTCCAGGGGGGGGGGGGGGCGGTTCTTGTTGCTAGATTTCCAGGGGGGGGGGGTGAGGGGGGCGGTTCTTGTTGCTAGATTTCCAGGGGGGTGGGGGGGGGGCGGTTCTTGTTGCTAGATTTCCAGGGGGGGGGTGAGGGGGGCGGTTCTTGTTGCTAGATTTCCCGGGGGGGGGGGGGGGGGGGGGGGGGTGTCACCAAGGTGAGGTTTTGTGGATGTCATTTTTGCTTACCATGTAGGTAATAACCCATTTTACTACTTCAGGGTGGTTCAGGTTTTTAAATCTGAGGTTTAACCCTTTCAATGCGGCAAGCCTGTTTTCCGGCTCACCTTTCTGCTACCCTTGATTTGATGGATTTATTCTTTTATTCTTTTATATCGAGGATAATGGAATAAGCACTCTTGTGCTTTTTTGCATCCAGTCCCCGTGTGTATGCAGCTTTGTAAATGTCATCTGTTCCCACCGGCACACGATGGCCTACTCTTACGAAAAGCGGAACAGGATTTTGGTGTAGAAGAGTGCAAAACGAGTACCTCAATAAATTTTCTAACACACACACACAACACACACACACACACACGAAGCTCTATAAACATTCTCGTGGGAAAGGAGAAGCAGTGTTTGCTGTGTCAAAACTACTTTCCAGAATCCGTTGATGCCAGTTAGCCGCATGACGGATCACTGTAAACAAACAAACCCTCCTCTGGTACCGTTATCGCCGGGAAATCGGCTGACAGGACTGAAGGGGAGAGAGAGCACGGGGGCAGAATTTCAGGATAGGGGAAGTAATTGTTAGCAGATGTTCAGTGCTGTGAGGGTTAATAACTTGTTCACACACGGTTGATTCTCTGCGACAAAAGTAGGCTTAATCTTGTAAGTGTGTTCAGAATGCTGGAGATCCTAGGATGCTCATAGTCTTCTTCTGCGCTGGCAATTTGACCACCCGGGTTCGAGTCCGGTCGAGGAGATTTTTCTTCTGGAGTTAACATCAGTGCTGACTCCATTCTCCCAAAAGTCGTTCGGATGAGACTTTAAACCGAGGCCCCGTGTGCAAACGCATGCAGAACATCTTGCGCACACGTTAAATCCTGTTCTGCTTTTCGTAAGAGTAGGCCATCGTGTGCCGGTCGGGTGGGAACAGATGACATTTACAAATCTGCATACACACGGGGACTGGATGTAAAAAAGCACAAGAGTGCTTATTCCATTATCCTCGATATAAAAGAATAAATCAAATCAAATCAATTCTTCTTCCTCTTCTTCTTCTTCTTCTTTCTTCTTCTTCTTCTTCTTCTTCTTCTTCTTCTTCTTCTTCTGTCGTTCGCTTTACACTGTCAGATGTGTCTGGGGAAAAAATAATGGCAATGTCCTTTCCAGCTCCTCTCGTGGGCCGTACAGCTTGGTCTGTAGGGTTAATCTCAGTCGGCCACACTTTCTTCCTCAGGTCGCTGAATAGCGTACACCTCTGAAGGATGTGCTCGCCTGTCTGGTTTATGGATGCTCATAGTGTGACTGTGCTTTCAGTGTAGTTTTGCTATAAAAAAAAATCATTATAATTATGTAATATAATACAGTTTGTTTTCATTCCTCATCTAAGAGCGTCGGGAGTGGGCTTTCGTCTACAGAATTTTTGCCAGGAACAACTCCCTTGTTGCCGTGGGTTCTTTTACGTGCACTGAATATGTGGTAGCGCAGGGGGACCTCAGTTTATCGTCTCATCCGAAAAAGACCCAACACCCAGACCACCCCACTCGTGGCGTAGTGGATGGGGGGGGGGGGGGGGGGGGGGGGGGGGCTGGGGGAAGTTTCGGGGCCAAACGGGGATCAAACCACCGCACTCTTCAGATCTGGACTTTGGGCTTTCTAGGCAGGCGCGTTACCTCTAGAGCACTGTTCCATTGGTAAGCCTCAGAGCTCTAGCCAAGGAATAAAAAAAAAAAGAAGGAGAAGAAGAAGAAGAAGAAGAGAGAAGAAGAAGAAGAAGGAGGAGGAGAAAAAGAAGAGAAGAAAAGAAGAAGAAGAAGAAGAAGAAGAAGAAGAAGAAGAAGAAGAAGAAGAAGAAGAGAGGAGAGGAGGAGAAGAGAAGAAGAAGAGAGGAAGAGAGGAAAAAGAAGAAGAAGAAGAACAAGAAGAAGAAGAAGGAGAGAGGAGGAGGAGAAGAAGAAGAAGAAGAAGAAGAAGAAGAAGAAGAAGAAGAAAGAAGAAAAGAAGAAGAAGAAGGAGGAGACAAGAAGAAGACAGAGAAGGGGAAGAAGAAGGGGAAGAAGAAGAAAAAGAAGAAAGAAGAAGAAGAAATAATGCCCCCCGAAAAATAACAAGAAGAAAAGAAGAAGAAGAAGAAGAAGAAAGAAGAAGAAAAATGCCCCGAAAAACAATCAAAACAAAACAACAAAAAAGAACTGCGAAGAATGGGAAGAATTGCAAAGGAAGAAGAAGAAGATTACGAAGAAGAAGAAGAATTGCGAAGAAGAAGAATTGCGAGAGAAGAAGAAAATTTGGAGAAGAAGAAGAAGAATTGCGAAGAAGAAAGAAGAAATTGCGAAGAAGAATGAAGATTGCGAAGAAGAAGGAGAAAATGATATTTAAAAACATTATTGATTTCTCCACAGTGCGGATTGAACGAGATGCGAACGGCAGATTTCAGATTCTCGACACAAATGAAAGGTAAGGAAAAAAACTTCTTTTTTTTTTTAAAGAAAAAGAAAAAGGGGGGTTGGGCAAAAACGAGACAAGACAGAGCAAAGGAAAACACCACACCCACAAACACATAAAAATTACATGCACATGATAAAAAAAGAATGACGAACAGACACACACAGAGACACAAGACACACAGACAGAGAGACTTCAGATATGCACACACACACACCACGCACGCACGCACGCACGCACGCACGCACCACCCACGCACACAGCACGCACACGCAACGCACCACACACACACACACACACTCACACACACAACAACAAGCAATCCACGCACATAAACAAGGAATGTACCCACATACACAGCACGCACGCAGCACACACACTCACATCACACACACACACACACACACACACACACACACACACACACACACACACACACACACACACACACACACACACACACACATTTCAATTCAGTTCAATTCATTTCCGTTCACCCAATTCGATTCAATTTTTTCTCATTGTCTCTTGCTCTGTCTGTGTCTGTCTGTCTGTCTGTCTGTCTGTCTGTCTGTCTGTCTGTCTGTCTGTCTGTCTGTCTGTCTGTCTCTCTCTCTTCTCTCTCTCTCTCTCTCTTCTCTCTCTTCTCATACTTCACTTCCTCTTCTCTGAGTACTTAGTCCTTATCAATATAAAAGAATAAATAATTTAAAAAACCACAACGAATCTTCTCTTTTAAACACACACACACACACACACACACACACACACACACACACACACACACAACACTTACACACACACACTTACACACACACATAATATATGAAAATCATCTCTATTGTTTTCACTTTTTTTCTTTCTTCTTTCTTTTTTTTTTTTCTCTCTCCGTTTTTTTTTTCTTTCTGTTCTCTCGTTTTTTTTCCTCTCTCTGGTTTTTTTTTTCCTCTCTCTGGGTTTTTTTTTTTTTTTTCCTCTCTCTGTTTTTTTTTTTTTTCCTCTCTCTGGTTTTTTTTTTGTTTTTCCTCTCTCTGGTTTTTTTTGTTTTTCCCTCGGTTTTTTTTGTTTTTCCTCTCTCTGGTTTTTTTTGTTTTCCTCTCTTTTTTTTTTTGTTTTTCCTCTCTCTGGTTTTTTTTTGTTTTTCCTCTCTCTGGTTTTTTTTGTTTTTCCTTCTCTGGTTTTTTTTTTTGTTTTCTCCTCTCTGGTTTTTTTTTTTTCCTCTCTCTGGTTTTTCCCCCTCTCTCTCTGTTTTTTTTTGTTTTTCCTCTCTCTGGTTTTTTTTTGGTTTTTCCTCCTCTGGTTTTTTTTGTTTTGTTTTTTTTTCTCTCTCTCTGGGTTTTTTTGTTTTCCTCTGTTTTTTTTTTCCTCTCTCTGGTTTTTTTTGTGGTTTTCCTCTCTCTGTTTTTTTTTGTTTTTTCCTCTCTGGTTTTTTGTTTTTCCTCTCTCTGGGTTTTTTTTTTTCCTCTCTGGGTTTTTTTGTTTTTCCTCTCTTGTTTTTTTTGTTTTTCCTCTCTCTGGTTTTTTTTTGTTTTTCCTCTTGTTTTTTTTTTTTTCCTCTCTCTGGTTTTTTTTTTGTTTTTTCCTCTCTCTGGTTTTTTTTTGTGTTTTTCCTCTCTCTGGGTTTTTTTTTTTTTCCTCTCTCTGGTTTTTTTTTTTTCCTCTCTCTGGTTTTTTTTGTTTTTTCCTCTCTCTGGTTTTTTTTTTTGTTTTCCTCTCTGTTTTTTTTGTGTTTTCCTCTCTCTGGTTTTTTGTTTTTCCTCTCTCTGGTTTTTTTTTTCCTCTCTCTGGTTTTTTTTTTGTTTTTCCTCTCTCTGGTTTTTTTTTTGTTTTTCCTCTCTCTGGTTTTTTTTTGTTTTTCCTCTCTCTGGTTTTTTTTTTGTTTTCTCTCTCTGGTTTTTTTTTGTGTTTTTCCTCTCTCTGGGTTTTTTGTTTTTTCCTCTCTTTTTTTTTGGTTTTTCCTCTTTTTTTGGGTTTTTCCTCTCTCTGGTTTTTTTTTTTTTCCTCTCTCTGTTTTTGGTTTTTCTCTGGTTTTTTTTTTTTTTCTCCTCTTTTTTTCTCTGTTTTTTTTTGTTGTTTTTCTCTCTCTGGTTTTTTGTTTTCCTCTCTCTGGTTTTTTTGTTTTTCCTCTCTGGGTTTTTTTTTGTTTTTCCTCTCTTGGTTTTTTTTTGGTTTTTCCTCTCTCTGGTTTTTTTGTTTTTTCCTCTCTCTGGTTTTTTTTTTGTTGTTTTCCTCTCTCTGTTTTTTTTTTTTTGTTTTTTCCCTCTCTGGTTTTTTTTTGTTTTTCCTCTCTCTGGGTTTTTTTGTTTTTCCTCTCTGGTTTTTTTTTTTTTCCTCTCTCTTGTTTTTTTTTTTTTCCTCTCTCTGGGTTTTTTTTTTTTTTGTGGGTTTTTTTCCTCTCTCTGGTTTTTTTTTGTTTTTTCCTCTCTCTGGGTTTTTTTTTGTTTTTCCTCTCTCTGGGGTTTTTTTTTTTTTGTTTTTTTTTCCTCTCTCTGGGTTTTTTTTTTGTTTTTTCCTCTCTCTGGGTTTTTTTGTTGTTTTTCCTCTCTCTGGTTTTTTTTTGTTTTTCCTCTCTCTGGTTTTTTTTTTTTTCCTCTCTCTGAGTTTTTTTTTTTTTTTTTTCCTCTCTCTGGGTTTTTTTTGTGTGTTTTTCCTCTCTCTGGGTTTTTTTTTTGCTTTCTTTCCTTTTTTGTTTTTTTTTTTTTTTTTATGTTTTTTGATTTTTTTTTTTTTGTTGTTGTTGCTGCAAACAGAAAAATCCCCCTGGCCCACGTGGACCGATCAAAAGCCCACACAATCCAGGTGGGAAAAACGAGGAGGATACCCGAGTTCGAGTCCATGCATTCCTGGAGATGATCGAAGCTATTAAGCAGACAGATCACCGTCTGGTGTGTCTTGACACATCGAAGGTTTGGGGGTCTCTTTGAGGTGTGGTGTGTGTGTGTGTGTGTGTGTGTGGGTGTGTGTGTTGTGTGTGTGTGTGTGTGTGTGTGTTGTGTGTGTGTTGTGTGTGTGTGTGTGTGTGTGTGTGTGTGTAGTGTGTGTGGTCTTGTGTGTGTGTGTGTGTGTGTGTGTGTGTGTGTGTGTCTTTGTGTGTGTTTGTGTGTGTTGTGTGTGTGTGTGTGTGTTGTGTGTGTGTGTGTGTGTGTGTGTGCTTTGTGTGTGTGTGTTGTGTGTGTTGTGATGTGTGTGTGTGTATGTGTGTGTGTGTGTGTGTGTGTGTGTGTGTGTGTGTGTGTGTGTTGTGTGTAGAAGTAGTAGTCTTCAGTTTAACCGTCTCTCCACTTAAAGTGATACCAGACGATCAAAAGGAATAATTGGAAAGTGTGTGTGTGTGTGTGTGTGTGCGTCAGTGTGTGTGTGTGTGTGTTTTATGTGTGTGTGCGTGTGTGTGTGTGCGTGCGTGCGTGCGTGCGAGTGTGTGTGTATGTATGTGTGTGTGGTGCGTGCGTGCGTGTGTGCGCGCGTGCCTGCATGCAATTTTATTTTATTTTATTTTAGTCTTTTATTTCGAGGATCATCAAAAGTAAAATCAAACTAACAAACCAAGCACAACACCCCCCCCACACCTCTACATCACATAACACACTATATATCAATTATATACCAAAGCACAGCACAGCAACAGAAAAGAAGAGTAAGTAAGTAACTAAATAGCTAATTAACGGAACATCTTGCGCACATGTTATAAACCCATTCTGCCTTTCAGAAGAGCAGGCTACTGTAAATCCAGCATGCACACATGTGCCGTGTTTAGACATCATCCCTGCGGAAAAATTGGGGAGTTGGGAGTCCCCAGGGTGGTCCAAGACTGTAGGCCTATATGACAACGTTCTGGCTGCTCCCGCCGCTGTAGTCTAGTGGTTAGGGCGTTGGACTCGTAATCTAAAGGTTGCGGGTTCAATCCCAGCTTTTGGCTATGGCGTTGTGCCCTTGGAAAAGGTACTTTACGGCTATTTTCTCACCCCACCCAGGTGTAAAAGGGGCACCAACCTTGTGTTGGGGGTTAACCCTGCGATAGACTGCCGTCCTATCCAGGGGGGAGTCTATGACTCTCAGTCGCTTAACGCCACAGAAACCGGGATAAGCACCGGCCTGATGAGCCTTAGGCTCGGGACAGACTTTAACTAACTCTGGCTGCTCCTGCAATGGCACTGGAACCCTTGCCTTTCCAGTGGACCATTCCAGTGACGTGAAGAGGGGGGGGGGGGGGGGGAGGGTCTGCTGCATGGGTAACAGCTTGCCCTGCATATTTACTTACCCAGACTTTGCACCCTTGAACTTAGAGCACAACTCCATAGTCTTCCGAGACTGATGGATGCCTACTACTAAGTAAGTAAGTAAGTAAGTAAGTAAGTAAGTAAGTAACTGACTGATGACTGACTGACTGACTGACTGACTGACTGACTGACTGACTGACTGACTACTACTACCTACCTACCTACTACCTACTACCTACCTACCTACCTACCTACCTACCTACCTACCTACCTACCTACCTAACTAGCTAGCTACCTAAATAACTAACTACCCAACTACCTACTTACCTACTTATATACCTACCTATTTACCTACCTCATACCTACCTACCTACCTACCTAACAAACTACATAACCAGCCACCTAACAACCTAACTACCTACCTTACTCGCTAACTACCTAACTACCTACCTGATTAACTTCCGACCTAACTAACAAAATAACTAACTACCTTGCTGACTAACTACCTAACTAACTACTTACCTACCTACCTACCTAACTAACTACCTAAATACCTACCTAAATACCTTACTACCAAACTACCTACCTACCTAACTACCTACCTACCTACCCAACTAACTAACTAACTAACTAACTAACTAACTAACTAACTAACTAACTAGATAACTAACTAACTAACTAACTAACTAACTAACTAACTAACTAACTAACTAACTACCTACCTACCTACCTACCTACCTACCTACCTACCTACCTACCTACCTACCTACCTACCTAACTGACTAGCTAACTACCTACCTAACTACCTACCTACCTACCTTTCAAAATAACTACCTACCTAACTACCTTACAAAATAACTACCTACCTAACTACTTACGTAACTAACTACCCAACTACCTAACTACCTACCTAACTAACTACCTAAATACCTTACTACTTAACTACCTACCTACCTACCTACCTACCTACCTACCTAACTACCTACCTACCTACCTACCTACCTACCTATCTAAATACCTACCTACCTACCTACCTACCTACCTACCAATATACCTAAGTAACTAACTTACCTAACTAATTAACTAACATTATGGTACATACAAGCAGACAAATAAAGACACAACACCCAAGTGTCTGGCGGAGCAAATTTTCGGTTTATTTCAAACCTTCTTCAGGCTAAAAGATTGGCCAACTTGGCTAACATTATGGTACATATTCAATGTACCATCTGGAAATAAAAATTTGATTTGATTTGATTTGAGATGGTTGGTTGTTTGGAACAGGCAGCAGTGAGTCCCTGGGCCGCTACGAAGAGGGCAAACAGTTTGAACATCTGCAGGAAGTGCTGGGGAAAGGAACTGTGCCGGAGATATCGTGGTGGTCAAAGACAAAAAGACTGATGTGGAACAAGCCGTGAAGACGGTAAGAGAGAGAGAGAGAGAGAGAGAGAGAGACAGAGAGACAGAGAGACAGAGAGACAGAGAGACAGAGAGAGACAGAGAGAGAGAGAGGGAGAGAGAGAGAGAGAGAGAGACAGAGAGAGAGAGACAGACAGACAGACAGACAGACAGACAGAGGGAAGGAGGGAGTCAGATAGAGAGAGAGAGAGAACACTGAACACTGAACACTGAAATTGTTTAATGTACATCGGCCTTAGGCCACAATACAAAAGAGTGGTGGGCATAGAGTGTGTGTGCATATGACATAGGTGTTATAAACATATTACCATCAACGTATATGTATATGAAATACTGTATGAGTAATAATAAAGCAAGAAAGTTATATAAGCCATTTCTTAACCGTTTATCACGGAATAATTCACACGTATCGTAAACGACACTGTTTTAGATGTATTATTCATTAATACAAATATCAATTTCTAGAAAGTTATCCTATTTCTTCTATTGGTTGCATGAAAAATAAAACGTGATAAATTGTATCTATCAGTGGGTACAGTGGCTTTGAGTAGTACATAGAAAGGAAGTCTTTTGGAATCTTTAAGAAACTTGAGAGAGAGAGACAGAGAGAGACAGAGAGAGACAGAGAGAGACAGAGAGACAGACAGAGAGAGAGAGAGATTTGATTGATTTATTCTTTTATAGAGAGGATAATGGGATAAGCACTCTTGTGCTTTTTTACATCCAGTCCCCATGTGTATGCAGTTGTGTAAATATTGTCATCTGTTCCCACCGGCACACAATGGCCTACTCTTATGAAAAGCGAAACAGGATTTAACGTGTGCGCAAGAGGTTCTGCGTGCGTTCGCACACAGGGCCTCGGTTTACAGTCTCATCCGAAAGACTTTTGGGGAGAGTGGAGTTAGCACTGATGTTAACTCCAGGAGAAAAATCTCCTCGACCGGAATCGAACCCAGGTCTTCAAATTGCCAGCGCAACGTTCTGACCACTAGGCTATCCGTCCCCCCCTAGAGAGAGAGAGAGACAGAGAGAGAGAGACAGAGAGAGACAAAGAGAGAGAGACACAAAGAGAGAGAGAGACAGAAGGAGAGAGATAGAAAGAGACAGAGAAAGAGACAGAGAGACAGAGAGAGAGAGACAGAGGAAGAGAGAGAAACAGAGAGAGAGAGCATTTGTGTGTGTGTAACTGTCTGTCTGTCTGTCAGTCTGTGTGTCTGTCTGTATGTCTGTCTCTCTGCCTCTGTCTACATGTGTGTGTGTGTGTGTTATGTATGTGTGTGTGTGTGCATGCGTGCGTGTGTGTGCATGCGTGCCTGTGTGTCTGTGTTTCTTTCTCCTTGTCCGTCTGTCTGTCTGAGTGTTATCGATCAGAGTTTTATAAAGTGTATCATTAAAAAACAACAACAACTAGGTGTGTGTGTGTGTGTGTGTTTATAGTATATAAAAAACAACAACCAAAAAAACCCCCACATCTACATACACACACACACACACACACACACACACACACACACACACACACACACACACACACACACACACACACACACACACCCTTCCCCCCTAAAAAAAAAAACACGAGAAAAACTTATTTCAAACCACAGACGCAAACAATCCCACCATTCTCACTCACCTCCAAGTGGTTAACTCTCTTAGTCCCAAACCGGGATTTGCTGGGAGTGAATAATTACTCCCCCCCCCCCCCCCCCTCCAAGTCCGGAACCCTGGATTTGCCAGGATTTACACACAGTAGATTTCCATCATGCTGTGACCATCACTAATTTGCTACCCCATGTCAAAGCTCTATCAGGCTAGAAGGAGAAACCCTGTTGAGAGTCTGGAAGTAATTATAACTGCTGGTATGTACTTAGAAGGAGGAAAAGGCCAGTGATCATGTGTGCCTGACCTGATTTCGTGATGGAATGCGAAATTTAGAGGCAGTTTGTGTTCAGAGAAGCCATGTGTGCCTGACCTGATTTCGTGATGGAATGCCAAATCTAGGGGCAGTTTGTGTTCAGAGAAGCCATGTGTGCCTGACCTGATTTCGTGATAAATGCGAAATCTAAGGGGCAGTTTGTGTTCAGAGAGTCCATGTGTGCCTGACCTGATTTCGTGATAAATGCGAAATCTAAGGGGCAGTTTGTGTTCAGAGAATCCGAATGCAAGAGGATTAACCCTCTTGCATTCGGATTCTCTGAACACAAACTGCCCCTAGATTTCGCATTCCATCACAAAATCAGGTCAGGCACACATGCTTGCTGGCCTTTTCCTCCTTCTAAGTAGTACATACCAGCAGCTATAATTACTTCCAGACTCTCAGCAGGGTTTCTACCTCTAGCCTGATAGAGCTTTGACACGGGTAGCAAATTAGTGATGGTCACAGCGTGATGGAAATCTACTGTGTGTATATCCCGGTTTGGGACTAAGAGGGTTAAACCTTTCTTTTCTCAGGTGATGATCTCAGAATTTCCCAACACGAAGCTCGGGCCTGGGTGGACCTAGGAGACTCGGAGCAGTTCCCCAGCCTCTATGTCTTTTACCTGAAGGACAACAAAGTTGTCTTCCACATGGAGAAAATCCAACATGGTAAAAGAGGCCATAGTGTGTGGGGGGGAGGGGGGGGGGGGGGGGGGGGGGGGGGTGGGGGGGGGGGGGGGGGGGGGGGGGGGGAGGTGTTGAGATTTGGATGGGGAAGGGGGGGGTTTGTGATTTGTGTGTGTGTGTGTGTGTGTGTTTGTGTGTGTGTGTGTGTGTGTGTGTGTGTGTGTGTGTGTGTGTGTGTGTGTGTGTGTGGTGTTGTGTGTGTGTGTGTGTGTGTGTGTGTGAAAACGTAGTAAAGAAGTGATAGTGTGTGTGTGGGGGTTGAGATTGGGGGTGATGGTGGTGGTGGTGGTTGGGTTGTTCGTTTTCTTTTTTGTGTTGTTGATATGTTGGTGTTGTTGTTGTTTGTTCTTTTTTTTTTTCTTTCATCATTTTTTTAAAAACTTTTTTTCTTTCAGTCTTTCTGTATGGAGAAAATAGAACGTGGCAGGAAGGGATAGTGTGTGGGTGTGTGTGTTGTTTTGTTTTGTTTGGGTTTTTTTTTGTTTTTTTTACACATTGGCGGTTTTTTTTTTTTGGTTTTTTTTTTTCCTTTCATATGGAGAAAACAGAACATCTACGGAAGCAACAGTGTGATGGGGGTCAGGTGGTTTTTTTTTTTTTTTTTTTTTTTTTTTTTTTTTTT
>CM060350.1:17616054-17636054 GCA_030674155.1 Stramonita haemastoma | reverse complement strand
TTTCGTTTCTCAGTGGATTGGTTGGTCGTTTGCATCGAACACAAAGTTGACATGAGGCACAGTGAGAACCAAGATTAACCTCCCTTCATATCAACGAAAGTTAGCGAGACAAACCAAACCGACACTTTTTACCAAAACTGAAAGTAATGATCTGGACATGAGTCCCTCCTTCCGCGGGCTCAGTAAAACAACGAAGAAGTCATGAGGGACTCATACTGTGGGAAGAAATGAGTTAAATTTTACTGTATACTGCCATGTTAAATTTTTTTTTACTGTGTAAAGGATTCTTAACATTTTGCTATTGGGGAATTTTTTTTATTTTTTTTTTTATCGTTTACATGAACATGATGTTGTCAAATACGACTTTCTTTTAACTTTTGAGAATAATCCTTTCTTACATGTAGAATTGTTTTATTTTTAAGATTTTTTTTTTTTTTTAAAAGATTGGGTGACATTTGAAGCATGCGAAGTCTAGCTTTATTGATTAAGATGCTAAGAGGTGGGATTATTTTCATGCAAGGGAATTTTTTGTGATTTCATTTTTTTTTTCTTTTAACGATTCGAGGTTGTAAAATATGCTCTTAACTGTATGTAAATTTGTTACGCTTAGTTGAGATTTTGTCTTATTTACACTCACACTCCCCCCCAAAAAGATATTTGTGACTTTCTACCACAAAATGAGTCGCTTAGCACCTAACCGCTTTTCCGCTAGGAGCCATTTTACGCAATTGGGTGAGAGGTTATCTATTTTGAGATTTTGACTGATTTTAACACTTATTCTGCCTTGTAGTGAAATGTCAAGGCATGATTTTGTTTCCTTTTGTCTTTAAACGCATTTTGAGAATAGACAAGCCCTCATTCTGACCACCTATTAGGATGCTAAACTTGTCAATTTCTCATTTCCTGCAGTTTATCATTTCAAGTTGTAATAACTTTTCATAGAATTGTTCGATTTTCAATTTTTTTTTGGTATTGGTAGCCATTTCATTGATGATAAATATACATGTCAATAGCTAAATATTGACCTCTTGTGCAATGCGACTCCTTATGTGGTGGAGCTTCACATTTTTTGTCACTTTACCTGTCAATATGTTCCTTTGTTTAACATTTTTTTGGGATGCTTTTGACATGGGAGGTGTACGAAATTAGGAAGCTAACAATGTTATGGATAGATTTTTAATGATATTTTGCACCCTCTCCCTTTTTATCGGCCGAGAGGTATGAATTTTTTGTTATCTTTCATTCGAAGTACTTAGTCCTAAGGTGGGTTTTTCTACAAAATGCAGACAACAACTCCTTGTGCATGGTTTTTTAAAAATGATATTGTAACCGCGCTGTAGTCCTGGGGAGCGTGATGTATCTAGGTGTGGGCAGTCCCACTGACTTTGGTTGTGTTCCTTTACCTATTTCTGCAACTGTAATATTGTGTTCCCTGTCGATGACTGGGTCTTTTTATCTAGTCCTAAAATTGCCGGGACAAGCCCTCTTGGTTTGGCATGGGTCGTTTTTAACTCCTAAATGATAATGTGTAACACATTGGACCTTGGTTTATTATCTCATCCAAAAGACTAGCACCCAGACCACCACTCATAGTCTAATGAATGGGGGAAGAGTTTGGGGCCCAAACTGGGTTCAAACCAATGCATACTTCTGACCCGGACTTTTCGTTTTCTAGGCAGGTGTGTTACCTTTAGACCACCAATCCAGAAAACCTTAGCTTTTACCACAAGCTCTGTAGAAATTACATCATAATCAGAAATGCTTCATGTTACAGTCCGAAAACTTTGGGGACGGGATAACTCAGTGGTCAGAGCACTCACTTTCCCCAAGCTAAGGTTAAGCAGCAGCATCGAGTGTGGTTACCAACTGGATGGGTGACCGTTTATGCACCTTGGCTTCAGTACAGTCCCTCCAGTTCACCCAGCTGTCAATAGGTACCTGCCCACTTTTAGGGTCAGGGAAGGTAAAGCAGCGAGGGAGAGGAGATGGGCGCTACCGCCCTCAACATACTGGCCCCTAGAGAAGCTGAGGTCTCTGATGCCTCGCTCCCCTACGACCGTATAGGCTATGGGACACCTTTACCTTTATGTAGTTTATACACTGCATGCTACTTTTATGACAAATAATCACAGCCAGGGAGGATAAGATTCTTCTTTTGTTTATCCTCCTTGGTTTATGTCTAGTCAGATTTACACAGGCAAAATTCTCATATTTAAAAAAAAGAGCACAGTCAAAGAAGAGTGAAGTACTTAGTGTCACAGGGAGAACTATTCTATTGCTACCTTCCTACTGTGGAATGCATCATGATAAACGATTTTGCAATGGATGTTGTATCATTGCTAAGAACCATGATTTTATATATGATACACTCTTCAGTGTTGTGTGTTTTCTAAATTGGTCTGTATTGCTGAGAATCATATAATACACTTAGCATTGTGTGTGTTCTAAATTCCAGAAATTGCATTTTGAAAATCTGTCTTCCCCAAGAAGTATATAGATGATTGTTTATTCTAAATGATGATAAATCAATCACCTTGAACACAAAATACTCAAAAAAATGTCACTTGCTATGTTCTCATTCCATTACAGTCCATCCTCTTCTATTTGATAGTTCTATTTCTAAAGACTGGTATCATAATAATAATGATATATGAGATTTATATAGTGCTGTATTTTGTAGGGGGGCGGGATAGCTAAGTGATCAGAGCGCTTACTTTCCCCAAGATAAGGTAAAGCAGCATTGAGCGTGGTTACCCAATGGATGGAAGACCATTTGCATGCCTTGGCTTCAGTACTGTCCCCCAGTTCACCCAGCTGTTCAATAGTTACCTGTCTTCTTTAGGATCAGGGAAGGTAAAGCAGTGAGGGAGAGGAGACAGGTCCACCCTCAATATGCTGGCCCCTAGAGAAAGCTGAGGTTTCTGATGCCTCGATCCTCTACGACCACATAGGTTATGGGAACACCTTTACCTTTACTACAAAAAAATGAGTTGACACCTGTTCAAAATGATATTATGTAGAAATATGAGTACAGTACTTTGAGAGGCATGTGAAAAGTCTATATTGTTGTCAATGCAAGTGATGAATTTTTTTTTTCAGTTTATTGTCTGTAATCTGACAGAATCTAAAAATAGATCTGGATAAACCTTTGGGCGATGTTAAGCGAGGTGCCAAGCCGCCGCTGTAGTCTAGTGGTTAGGGCGTTGGACTCGTAATCTAAAGGTTGCGGGTTCGATCCCAGCTTTCAGCTATGGCGTTGTGCCCTTGGAAAAGGCTCTTTACGGCTATTTTTCTCACCCCACCCAGGTGTAAAAGGGGTACCAACCTTGTGTGGGGGTTAACCCTGCGATAGACTGGCGTCCTATCCAGGGGGGAGTCTATGACTCTCAGTCGCTTAAGCCACAGAAACCGGGATAAGCACCGGCCTGATGAGCCTTAGGCTCAGGACAGACTTTAACTTTAAGCGAGTGTGAACTTGTTGTCATTCTCTTTCTCAACATTGCATATTTCAAGAGAGCTATCAAAGACGGATTTTGTTTTTAACTTATAAAAAATTTTGGTCACCAAGGGTAAAATACTAAAACCGTGCAAAATTTTTGTGGTGTTGTGTGTGTGTGTGTGTGTGTGTGTGTGTGTGTGTGTGTGTGTGTGTATGATTTCTTCTTTTTTTTTTTCTTTTTAACTAAATGAACTTTACTTCTAGTCTCAACTTAAGTTATTGGGTTTTTTTAAGCATGAAGCAATCATAACACTGTTTCTGAATTTTTTTAAAGTTATATAATAATTATATATATATATATATATAATATATATATATATATTATATACTCCATATTATGGAGGTTATATACTATTACTACGAAAAAAAAAAGACATATTACCACCATTCAACTGTAGATGTTTTGCTTGTAAAGGTTTTTATTGTCATCGTGTATATATATAAAAAAAAAAATTCCTGTAAATGATGGTGCTTTTGATTGCAATGGTGCAGAGGTGATGTAATTTATGTGTTAGTCGTGTGTAAAATGTGATTCATCATACTTGATGTCTTTTAAAAAAAAAAATTAAGTACAGTCAATAAGTCAATGGTTGACAAGTTTTAATCTGAAGTTTAAACATTTTTGTGAGGTGGCAGCCCCGCTATGGCCTGTGAGGTTGACATGACTCTAATTATTATCAGCAATATGACAGTGCTCCACTGCAAAGAAGCGAACATTTCTGAAAAATTGATGTTTTCGTTTGATTGTTGTTTGTTTAAACGTTGATGCCTTGCACGTTATGAGTGTATGTTGTCAAGTTCCAGTGCCTTACCACGTCATAGGAGTGCAAACGATTTTCTCTTTTTTCCTAACTTCGTTTTAAGGTCCATTCCAAACAGATTGATATTTTAAGCTTGTGTGGGATTCCCTCCAACCCATACATGTTGGGAAAATCCCGTTGCAGGATGGAAATCAGTTTTTCTCAATTTCGACTGTGACAGAGCAGTTATTTATTTTTTGTTATTTTTGTATCAGGATGTTAATCAACTGCCTTATAGTTGGTTAATGCAGATTCAATCTGTGCAATTACACATGTCAATATCAATGTGTATTTGATCAGATTTTGTGAATTACCATTGGCAAAAATCCTTGCAAGCAGATCAGTTCTGTTTATGCAGTCAGGTAATAGTGATGTTGGGTTTGTCAAGTAAATATTATTCAGATGATACATGATACATATTGCTTTTTTTCTTTTTTTTTCATAGCAGAAACTAGAGGGGGAAAACCACCAACAACAAAAACCAGCAAGCAACAAGCAATGAACAAAAACACAAAAAGAAACCATCCCAAAAATGATCTAACTGCAACATTATCATGACAAACCCATAAACAATGAAATAGACTTGAAAAAGGAAGTTTGTTGGGGTTTTTTAATTGTTATTGTTGCGGTTTTGGGGTTATTTTTGTTGATTTTTTTTTTGGGGTTATTCTTCTTTACTCAGGAAGGAGGACTGATGAAAATTTTAATAGAATTGACATTGTTCCCACTTGGATTTTTTACCCTCTCTATTTTCCACAATTCTTTTTGGAAGAGGGGAGATAGAGCAGAGGGGGGGGGGCTGGTGACATCTTTTTCATATTTTTTTTGGGGGAAGCGGTTGGGGTGGAGGGTTGGGGGGGTTTTTTCCAAAATTCTGACTCTGCAGAGAAGTGGAGCCCTGATAAATAATATTAATTATGATAATTGATGATAATAATTATAATGATGATGATAATAATGATAATAAAAATACTTAATAATAATTAATAATTATCTATATTAATATATAATAAAAATAAATGAAAATATCTATTTGTAAACTTTTGGAGATGTCTACAATTGAATGTTGAATTGCAAAGTTGAAAATTAAATTGAATATCTCAATGAATTGATTTTTGTTTGTTGTTTGGGTGGGTTGTTCCTTTTTGGGTGTTCAATTGAAAGTGTCTCACTGTACGTTTCACAACGTGAGCTTAATTCACTGCCTGGACTCTCTGAAAGGCTCATCAGACTGAAACTCGAATCGTTGTCAGGCAAAGGCATATTCTATAGTAAATTTCTAAAATGCCGTCATTGTTAAATGTTTTGAAAACCCCTGTGATGATGACCCACTGAAGATATTTGAGAAAATATTTTGAATTTTTTTTTTAATAAAAAAAAAACAAAAAGAAATGTGTATGAGATGATTTAGAAAATGTGGAGATCTTTTTTTTAAATTATGAAGGCAATATTTGAATATTTATGAAAAATTTTGAAAAATTTATGTGAGATTAAAAAAAAAAAAATGTAAAGACTATTTTCAGTATTCTACCACATTTTGAAAATCTATGAGTTGAGAGATTATTTTGATGATTATTATACTAATTTGAAAATCTATGAGATAGAGATTATGCAAATTTGTATTTTTGCCATTGTACGCCTACTACTGTATTATGCTTTTTAATTGTGAAAGATTATTGTTATTATTATTACTATTAAAAATGTGTTTTATCCTGTGACTGTATCTTCTTTCGTATTCTACTGTATATTATATCCTACCATTTTGAATGTTTGTATTTATTGATGTTTATTATTAGGCATTAAAACAAAATTCAATTTCCTTAGTAGAGTTCATATTGACCTTTTCATTTGTTACATTTTTTTGTTGTTGTTGAAATTGTTTCTTCCTTCCAACTCAATTATTTGTGTGTGTATACTTTGAGTTCACTAAAATATACTGTTCGTATGCAATATAACCATTTATTATTTTGATCATTATTCAGTCTTTTATTTTGAGGATAATGGAATAAGCACTCATGTGTTGTTATTTTTTTTACATCCAGTCCCCATGTGTATGCAGTTGTGTTTATTTGTCATTTGTTTCCCATATGGCTACACTTTCTGAAAAGCAGAACAGTTTTAACGTGTGCGTAAGATATTCCTGATGTGTTCGCACATGGGGTCTCAGTTTATATTCTCATCCAAAGGACATTGGGAGAGTGGAGTCTGCACTGATGTTAACTCCACGGAAAATATCCCCTAAAAAACATTTAGTTACCTTAAAAAAACATACTGCAAATTTTTGTCTCAAGCTTCTTTATCTCCATTTTACTCACTGTTATACTCATGGATGGGTTCTGAATAGCCATGACAATATTTTGTGGTATATATATATATAAATATATATATGCATGTATATGTACGATCTCAGAACTTTGTAAGCATTCTTTGCTTATTTTTGAGAACTGAAAGAGAATAGTTAACATACAAAGTCACTGGTGAAAGGCCTTTTTATATGTATATATATATATATAAAAGACTTGAAGGCATGCATGTACTGTATCAGTTTTTCAGGATTTAATTATGTGTTCCTCTTTATCAAGTTTTTTCTTTCATCTTGTATTATATTATGTGCCTTAACAAACAGCAACAAACAATTTTTTTAAGATCGACTTTATCTTCCATTTCAATGACGCTCAACATCTTTGCTTTATCTTTATCTGAAATGTATATAACCTTACCATCATATTTCTTGATAACCATAGTTTTTAACACAGTATTCATATATATATATATATATATATATATTATTATATATATATATATATATATATATATATATATATATATGTATATCCAACAAAACTCAGTCATTTTACACAAATATTACCAGTCACTTTTCACATCAAACATGTTATAATCATGTATGAAAAAGAAATCTATTTTTGGCATGAAAGCATTTTTGAAAAAGAAAATTTTCTGAGTGTATCATTATATATCCAAAATATTTTTCTTTTTTGTATGAGAGCATATTTTTTTTATAAACATGTGTATAAAGATATTATTACCTGTATTTATGATGTCATATTGACAATATCGTGTTCATATTGCTATTCTTTGATCTCACGCTTTATCTGGACTGGATTTGACAGTATCAGGATAGGATATTAACCGCCGCTGTTGTCTAGTGGTTAGGGCATTGGACTCGTAATCTAAAGGTTGCGGGTTCGATCCCAGCTTTCGACTATGGCGTTGTGCCCTTGGAAAAGGCACTTTACGGCTATTTTCTCACCCCACCCAGGTGTAAAAGGGGTACCAACCTTGTGTTGGGGGTTAACCCTGCGATAGACTGGCGTCCTATCCAGGGGGGAGTCTATGACTCTCAGTCGCTTAACGCCACAGAAACCGGGATAAGCACCGGCCTGGTGAGCCTTAGGCTCGGGACAGACTTTAACTTCTTAACTAGGATAGGATATTAGCAGGCAGCTGAAAAAAATACTGCATGACTTTTTATGCGCCCAAGAAACAAAATATTCGGAAATCCTGCAAGCACAGCTAAAACCAACATCGAAAGTTTTGGGGGGGGGGGGGGGGGGGGAGTTGTTTTGGTGTTTTTTTTGTGTTTTTTTTTAGTTGATTGGGGTCAAGAAGGGAGAGAACTGAATTCAGGGTGTCAATTTCATTGCAGAAAATATTCTAAAATTCTAAAAGGATTTTTTGGGGGGGGGGGGGGGAGAAGAAAATTTTTTTCAAAAACCTCATCACCTCTTGTAAATGAGAATGTTTTTTTTCTTTTCTCACATGGGCGTCATTTTTTTGTAGAAAATATTTTAAATGGGTGGGGTAGTGGGGGGGGGGGGGAAACCCAACAACAACAACGCTGTCATCTGTTTGTGAATGAGAATGTGTTTTTTTTTCACATAGGTGTGTCATTTTCTTGCAGAAAATATTATATTTAAATGAGGGTGGGGGGGGGGGGGGGGGGGGGGGGGGTTGTTAGTGGAGAAACTCATTATCTCCTTGTGCTAGAGAAAGTTTTTGGTGAGTTTTTCCACACACGTGAACACACTGTAGTTCACTACAAGTCATGAAGAGGTAATGTTGTCAGAACCAGAGCATAAATATAGATTCACCAAACTCCTTTTAGAAAATGTTGAAGACTTTTAAGATATCTTGGTGCAGTCAAACTCCTTTAGAAAATGTTTAAACACCTGAAGAAAATGTTAACAACACCTTAAGATATATAAATTGACCAAATTCTTTAGAAAATGTTGAAGACTTTACGATATCTCGATGCAGTCAAACTCCTTTAGAAAATGTGGAAGACTTTTAAGATAAATGTCAGATTTTAGATATCTCTGTGCAGTCAAACTCCTGTAGAAAATGTGGAAGACTTTTAAGATAAATGTCTGATTTTGAGATATCTCTGTGCAGTCAAACTCCTTTAGAAAATGTGGAAGACTTTTTAAGATAAATGTCAGATTTTAGATATCTCTGTGCAGTCAAACTCCTTTAGAAAATGTGGAAGACTTTTTAAGATAAATGTCAGATTTTAGATATCTCTGTGCAGTCAAACTCCTTTAGAAAATGTGGAAGACTTGAAGATAAATGTCAGATTTTAGATATCTCTGTGCAGTCAAACTCCTTTAGAAAATGTGGAAGACTTTTTAAGATAAATGTCAGATTTTTAGATATCTCTGTGCAGTCAAACTCCTTTAGAAAATGTGGAAGACTTTTTAAGATAAATGTCAGATTTTAGATATCTCTGTGCAGTCAAACTCCTTTAGAAAATGTGGAAGATTTTTAAGATAAATGTCAGATTTTTAGATATCTCTGTGCAGTCAAATCCTTTAGAAAATGTGGAAGACTTTTTAAGATAAATGTCAGATTTTAGATATCTCTGTGCAGTCAAACTCCTTTAGAAAATGTGGAAGACTTTTTAAGATAAATGTCAGATTTTAGATATCTCTGTGCAGTCAAACTCCTTTAGAAAATGTGGAAGACTTTTTAAGATAAATGTCAGATTTTAGATATCTCTGTGCAGTCAAACTCCTTTAGAAAATGTGGAAGACTTTTAAGATAAATGTCAGATTTTAGATATCTCTGTGCAGTCAAACTCCTTTAGAAAATGTGGAAGACTTTTAAGATAAATGTCAGATTTTAGATATCTCTGTGCAGTCAAACTCCTTTAGAAAATGTGGAAGACTTTTTAAGATAAATGTCAGATTTTAGATATCTCTGTGCAGTCAAACTCCTTTAGAAAATGTGGAAGACTTGAAGATAAATGTCAGATTTTAGATATCTCTGTGCAGTCAAACTCCTTTAGAAAATGTGGAAGACTTTAAAGATAAATGTCAGATTTTAGATATCTCTGTGCAGTCAAACTCCTTTAGAAAATGTGGAGACTTTTTAGCAATCTGGTGCTGTCATTCAGGGATCATGTGCCCAGATTGCCTTCTTCAGAACCTACTCATGTATTATTTTTTTTATAATTATATCTATTATTGAACTTTTTTTGGTGTGTCTAGTGCTTGATTTAAAGTATGCCTTATGATGATGTACCTGGTGTTTATGATGTGCTAAACAGCGTGTTCAGAGAAAAAAAAGTGTGTGTGTGTGTGTGTGTGTGTGTGTGTGTGTGTGTGTGTGAGTGTGTGTGTGTGTGTGTGTGTGTGTGTGAAGACAACTCTGATGTGTTTTTAAATTGTGTGTGTTATGTGTGTGTGTTGTGTGTGTGTGTGTGTGTGTGTGTGTGTGTGTGTGTGTTAGTAAGACAACTCTCTGAATGTGTATTTAAACTCTGTGTGTGTATACTGTGTGTGTGAATGTGTGTGTGTGTGTGTGTGTGTGTGTGTGTGTAAAGACAACTCTTGAATGTGTATTTAAACACTGTGTGTGTACCTGTGTGTGTGTGTGTGTGTGTGTTGGTGTGTTGTTGTTGTGTGTGTGTGTGTGTGATGCGTGTGTGTGTAAAGCACTCTCTGAATGTGTATTTAAACTCTGTGTGTGTAAACTGTTGTGGTGTGTGTGTGTGTGTGTGTGTGTGTTGTGTGTGTGTGTGTGTGTGTGATTGTAAGACACTCTATGAATGATGATTCAAACTCTTTGTGAACTCTGTTGTGTAACTGTGTGTGTGTATAACTCTGTGTGTGTGGTGTGTTGTGTGTGTGTGTGTGTGTGTGTGTGTGTGTGTGTGTAAAGACAACTCTCTGAATGTGTATTTAAACTCTGTGTGTGTAAACTCTGTGTGTGTGTGTGTGTGTGTGTGTGTGTTGTGCACGCGCCGTGTATGCCCCCTTTTGCAGTGTGTGTGTGTGCATCATGCCATGTTGTGCACGCATGCCATGTGTGTGCATGCGCATGCCATGTGTGCATGCGCATGTGTGTGTGCATGTGCATGTGTGTGCATGTGCATGTGCATGTGTGCGTGTGTTCCCATCTTCCTGTACACTGGGTGTCAGCGCAACACAAAGCAATGCACTGCAACTCACCAACGCAATACAATAACATACTGCAACATAGAATACAACACAAATAACAACAAATAAGCCACAGGCACACCACACTTCAGCCCCGCTGTTGTCTAGTGGTTAGGGCATTGGACTCGTAATCTAAAGGTTGTGGGTTCGATCCCAGCTTTCGGCTATGGCGTTGTGCCCTTGGAAAAGGCACTTTACGGCTATTTTCTCACCCCACCCAGGTGTAAAAGGGGGTACCAACCTTGTGTTGGGGGTTAACCCTGCGATAGACTGGCGTCCTATCCAGGGGGGAGTCTATGACTCTCAGTCGCTTAATGCCACAGAAACCGGGATAAGCACCGGCCTGATGAGCCTTAGGCTCGGGACAGACTTTAACTTAACACCACACTTCACAACAGGAAGAAGGCCACACAACAAAGGTCAAACTGTATACAAAACTTGATATATTTTATTTAAGGTTGGACATGGGGGGGGGGGGGGGGGCGAAACTGATGAAATTTTGTTTACAAGCCCGTGTCAAAAGTTATGCCATATATCGAAAGGTCATCGCTTGTAAAGCATACAAATAAAAAGAATTACTCAGTTTTCTGCACTGTTGCCATGCAAACAATCCAATATTCCTGCCAAAACTAAATGTTTCAAATTCTTAAAGCTTTTTTTTTTTTTATCTATGACAAGTTGAAGTAGCATGACTTGACTTGACATGTTTCTACAGACATTTTTTCACAGGCTGATTTGTTTAAAAATGACACAGGAAGATTTTTATAAATGTATTCAGCAATTTTGTATTCTTCAAAAAACATGATTTTGGGCCACTTCTGGACCTGTATCTACCCTAAAAAAAAGCAACAACAAAAACAGCCATCATGGCGCAGTGGTTAGTGCCTTGGATTTTGGACTGAAAGGTCGGGCGAGGTGCTTATTCCATCATCCTCGATAGAAAAGAATGAATAAAGAAATAAAATAGATAAATAAATAAAAATGAATGCACATCTCCCTGGTACAAATGGATTGAGCCATTCAAGGCACCTGTAAGTAACCTCCATCCACCCCCCCAAAAAGAAAAAAAAAAAAACCGATTTTTCCTCTCACAAAAATGAAAATGAAGTGGCTCACTAGGCAGAAAATCCTGTCCCCTACAATTTTTGCTTGCTGTTTGTGAGTAGCTGGCCATTTTAAATTTTGCCCCCCGATTATCATTGATACTGCGATGATGGTAGTATACATATACAAAAACAAACAAAACCCCCCCCCCTGGCAAGTTAAGTAGAAGATTCTCCAATGTTAATCCAAGCATTTCTTTACTCAAGACATTCAAGAAACCAACAACAACAACAAAATCACGCAAACGCTACTAAGAACTCAATCTACAAATCATGAGCTTCATGTCCACAAAAACACACCACCACCACAACTTTTCCTATCTCTACTACACATTGACCCTGAATCATACCTCTCTCTCTCTATATATTATATATATATATATCAACAATGCACAATATTCAAGCGTCTACCACCCTTACCTCAATATCACACACTGTCAACACCATTTTTTTTTTTTTTTTTGCTAGATAGATGATGGCTTAATGAAAAAAAAGCAAATTTATTGCCTACTCAATGTACCATCTCGAAATAAAACTTTGACTTGACTCGACTTGAAACACTGGTTGTCCCATACTGTCCCATACTGTCCCACACTGTCATAATCACAGTGGCACATAACAGTTCTGTAAAATGGTAAAATTCTCTTTAAAAAAAACAACAAACCTACAACTGTGTTCAGCTTCATCTCCTCATAATATTACAAAAAAAGAGAGATGAAACTGAATGCAGTTGTGTTTTTATTATAAAAAAAATATTTTATACATACAAAAACATATACATACGTACTAGTACATAGACACATACATAGACACACACACACACACACACACACACAACATACATACATACAATACATACATACATACATACATACATACATACATACAACATAATACATATACGGTTCTAAGGCATTCTAAAAGGTTGGAGTATTCAACAACAACAAAAAATCACAAGAATTATGTACAACAGATCAAACTTCTCTATACCATACACAGTATTAAAAATTCAAATAGGCGGGAGTTTTGAATAAAAAAACATATATATATATAAACAACGAAATTATGTACAACAGATGAGCTTTCTTCTGTTTCAAAATGTAACATGGAACGGATAACAGCTGCATAACAGCTACACACCAGCCGTGAAGGGGGGGGGGTGTCTATGCCCCAATTTCTCCATATCTTCCAACCTTCATACAACAGACTTTCTTTCTATCTATCTAATTTGTTGTCTGCTGTCTGTTGTCTGTCTGTCTGTCTGTCTGTCTGTTTGTCTGTCTGTCTCTGACCGACCGGTCGGTCGATCTAATCCAATCCAATCCAATCCAATCCAATCCATTCCATCCATCCATCCATCCATCTATCTATCATCTATCTATCTATCATCTATCTATCTATCTATTTTTCTATCCCTTAGTCTGGCGACCGTGGGGGCACCCTGAAGACTTGACGACCAGTTCCCTCCCTTCCTCTCTCTGTTCTGCCTTTCTCGGGTTTTGTTGAGTTCTAGGCCTGTCCATTCGCCGATGTTGTCCTCCCATCTCTTCTTTGGTCTGCCTCCTCTTTCTCTCCCTCCTTGGACAGTGCCTTGCGTTATTGTTTTTTGCAAGTCCATTTAATCTTGAGACATGCCCGTACCATATAACTTAATACTTCTTTACTATTGATAAAAAAAAAACACCCAGACTTTATGAAAGAGAAGAAAAAAAACCCACTTCCTTCTTGTTATATGACAAACTCTTTTCTGCAAGCTCCCCTCCTTACCCCCCAAACCAACTTTCAAGGCATACTGCTCTAGATTTTTGGTTTGTTTTTTGCCCATATGACAAAAATAGGATGGATATCCATATGTATATGTATATATAATATGGCTGAGACTATAAACCGAGGCCCCGTGTGCGAACGCACGCAGAACATCTTGCGCACACGCTAAAACCGCGTTCCGCCTTTCGGAAGAGCAGGCCATCGTGTGCCGGTAGGAGCGGATGACAAATATTATTTAAAAAAACAGCACAGGTGTCGTGTTTGGACACCAATCCCTTAGAAGAAAAAAAAAGTTATGGGTAGGGGCTGCACTTGTGGCGACGTGCTCTCCCCGGGGAGAGAGAGCAGCCCGAATTTCATGCAGAGAAATCTGCTGTGACATAAAGTGGTATAAAATAAATAAAAAAATGTATATATAATGTGGATGGATATCCATATGTTTATGTATATATATACAATATGGATGCCGCCGCTGTAGTCTAGTGGTTAGGGAGTTGGACTCGCAATCTAAAGGTTGCGGGTTCGATCCCAGCATTCGGCTATGGCGTTGTGCCCTTGGAAAAGGCACTTTACAGCTATTTTCTCACCCCACCCAGGTGTAAAAGGGGGTACCACCAACCTTGTGTTGGGGGTTAACCCTGCGATAGACTGGCGTCCTATCCAGGGGGGGAGTCTATGACTCTCAGTCGTTTAACGGCCACAGAAACCGGGATAAGCACCGGCCTGATGAGCCTTAAAGGCTCGGGACAGACTTTAACTTTTATACAATATGGATGGATATCCCGCAGCCCTGAAAACAACACCCACCTCACACCTTAGCACCACTCCGTGTTCCCAAACAGCGCTTCGTAAGCAGGCGGGGGCTGGCTCGGTTGCACCGACACCCCCCCCTCCCCTCCCTCTCCCCCACCACCACCCCTCCCAGATAGGCACACCCCCCTCCCCTCCCTCTCCCCACCACCACCACCACCCCCCACCCCTGCTGACTCCTCCTCCTCCTCCCCCCTGGACCCCCCCCAAACCTCCCTCTCTCACCACCGCCCTCGTACGATTCAGGCGCGGGCAAAACCCTCCACGCGTCCTCTTGCTGCCTGAGCGCGGGGGGAAGAAGGTCTAGGGAGAGAGGGTTCGAATCTCCGGTCTTCGCCGCTTAAAGGCGCGGAGGGGGTGGGTCGGGTTGTGTACCTCCCACGGACGGGGAGAAATTTTCGCTCCTCCTCTGACCTCCCTCCCAAGGGCTGAGGGAGTGAGGTGGAGAGATTCGGACTGGGGCATAAATCTTGCCGATGCTTCTCCTTCATCATCCCTCCTCCTTCTCTGTCTTGAGTTTCCTCCTCCTCCTCCTTGCTCCACATCGTCGTCTCTTTGTCGTCGTCGCTGTCATCGTCGGATGGCGGGAAGTATTCAGGGCAGAGTTTTCGGCGACAGGGACGACAGCAGCGGCTCAGTTTCAGCCCCAGAAAGCAGACGGCTACGGCCGCTATTACGGAGGAACTGATGATGGCTAGTCTCTTTACCGGATCCACAGCGTCTGTTTGACAAGGCAGAGAGATTATTTGTGTGTGTGTGTGTATAAATATGCGTTGGAATGTAGTGTTTATATATATTATATATATATATATTATATATATATATATATATATATATATATATATTATTATATATATATATATAATATATAGTGTGTGTGTGTGTGTGTGTGTGTGTTTTTATATGGTGGACTGATGTATGGCTAGTCTCTTTACAGGATCCACAGCGTCTGGTTGACAAGGCAGAGAGGTTTGTGGGTATAGATTGTGTGTGTGTGTGTGTGTGTGTGTGTGTGTGTGTGTGTGTGTGTGTGTGTGTGTGTGTTGGTATGTATGTGTGTGTATGTGTGTGTGTGTTGATATATATATATAATATATATATATATGTGTGTGTGTGTGTGTGTATATGTATATATATATACACATACATACATATATAATTATATGTGTGTGTGTGTGTGTGTGTGCGTGTGTATATACATGTGTGTGTGTGTGTGTGTGAAAATATATGTGTGTGTGTGTGTATATTGTATAAATATATAATATATATATATATATATATATATATATATATATATATATATATATATATATATATATATAAAATAAATAAACTTACAGTCATTTACACAAAATCTCACCAACAGTGAACCTCGGAGCTCTAGCAGAGGAACACACAAACAAAACAAAACAAAACAACAACGACAAAAAACCCAACACTACTTACATGATATAGATTTGTACTTGAATTCAATAGTTCGATCTCCAGTTGTGTTCCCCAGGGTGAAGACGACAACAACGCCGAACCGCTGCTCTCAAACTCTTTCTGGGCCACTGGGCTACCGTCACACGCTTCCCCCAGCCGAGTGCTAGATCTAGAGTTCCCTGAAAACAAAGATGATGGGGTATTTTTTTGTTGTTTATTTTATTTATTTTGTTTTATACCACTTTATGTCACAGCAGACGCCGCTGTAGCCTAGTGGTTAGGGCGTTGGACCCGTAATCTAAAGGTTGTGGGTTCGATCCCAGCTTTCGGCTATGGCGTTGTGCCCTTGGAAAAGGCACTTTACGGCTATTTTCTCACCCCACCCAGATGTAAAAGGGGGTACCAACCTTGTGTTGGGGGTTAACCCTGCGATAGACTGGCGTCCTATCCAGGGGGGAGTCTATGACTCTCAGTCGCTTAACGCCACAGAAACCGGGATAAGGACCGGCCTGATGAGCCTTAGGTTCGGGAAGGACTTTAACTTTTTATGTCACAGCAGATTTCTCTGCGTGAAATTCGGGCTGCTCTCTCTCTCCCGGGGAGAGCAGAGCGCGTCGCCAAAGTGCAGTGCCTACCCTTCCCCCCCCCCCTCAGGGATGGTGTCTAAACACGACACTGTGTGCATGCTGGGTTTTTTTGTTTTTTTTTAATTGTTGGGGTTTTATTGGGGGTGGGGGGGGGGGGGTTGCTGCCTCATCTTCTGTAGTCACAGAATCAGAGACAATTTTCTTTTATGCATGATTGTGATCAGTGACATGAGGATGATGTAATAATGCTGCTGTGGAAGTGTATCTGCTTTGAAATCATGTGACAGGGCTGTACTCTACGCTTCCTTTCCTAATACATCCCAGTGTCAACCAGGCCTGAGAGATACAAACACCTGCAGTGTTGGTGAGCTAGGCAACACTCTCGAATTCACATCCGTAAAGTGGATGAAGCTCATCTGTGTGGTCCCAGTCTTCCCAATGAACCCACAGCACACTCACTCTGGGTAGGAGCCAGCCAGCGTCCCCCCCAAAAAAAAATCTCTATGATACTCATGCGATTCAAACCTGTGACCTTCCAGTCCACACTCCCGAGGCGCTTAAACCGCTGCACCATGGCAGCTGGTGATGTTTTGAATGATGGTATGCATGCTCCTCTCCTCACCCCTCCTGCCTCCCTTCAACTCTTTTAGAATTCATTCACTGATTCATTGCATTCTTCCTTCGCTTTTGTTCTTATTAACCCTTACAGCACTGAATATCTGCTAACAATTACTTCCCCTATCCTGAAATTCTGCCCCCGTGCTCTCTCTCCCCTTCAGTCCTGTCAGCCGATTTCCCGGCGATAACGGTACCAGAGGAGGGTTTGTTTAAAGGGATCCGTCATGCGGCTAACTGGCATCAAAATACTCTGGAAAGTAGTTTTGATACGGCAAACACTGCTTCTCCTTTCCCACGTGAATGTGTATATAGAGCTTCATGGCTGTGTATGTAAAATTTACCTAGGTACCCATTTTGCATTCTTCTGCACCTCAGAAATCCAGGAATTGAAGGAAAATTCGGTTGTGCCGGTTTTCCTCCTTACAGGACTGAGGGGTAGCAGAAAGCTGAGCCGGAAAACAGGCTTGCCGTATGGAAAGGGTTAATGATAAAGATGAGAGCTTTTTCTCTTTTTTTTCCTTTTTATTTCAAGGATAATGGAATAAGCACTCATGTGCTTTTTACATCCAGTCCTCTTGTGTAGGCAGTTTCATAAATTTTGTCATCGGTTCCACGGCACACAATGGCCTACGCTCCTGAAAAGTGGAACAGGTTTTTACATGTGAGCAAGATATTCTGCGTACATTTGCACACAGGACCTCGGTTTATAATCTCATCCAAAAGATTTTTTTTTTGGGGGGGGGGGGGGGGGGGGGGGGGGGGGGGGGGGCAGAGGGGTGAAGTCAGTGCTGTTTACTCCAGAGGAAAAATCCTTACGAGAATTGAACCCGGGTCAGCAAACCACAAGCACATCACTCTAACCACCAGGCCATTCCATCCCCCAAACAATGAGGCACCAAGCTTACTCACACAGTTGTGGTCAGAACATTGCACTCGCAATCTGACGATCTGGGTTCAATTCCCGTTCGAGGATATTTTTCTCCTGGAGTTAACATCAATGCTGACTCCACTCTCCCCAAAGTCCTTCATATGAGACTATAAACCGAGGCCCCGTGTGTGAACGCACGCAGAACATCTTGCGCACACGTTAAATCCTGTTAAGTTTTTCGTAAGAGTAGGCCATCATGTGCCGGTGGGAACAGATAACATTTACAAAACTGCATGCATTACACACGAGGATCTGGATTGTAAAAAAAGCACAAGAGTGCTTATTCCCATTATCCTCGATTATTAAAAGAATAAAAAATATTAAACACAAATAAAATAATAATCAAGTTCAACAGATGAAGTTTGTACCAGAACAGCTCTATACAAACTAGCTGATATAAAAAAGAACTGAAAGTTAAAATAACAAACATTTTCTTTTCTGTCCAAAGACAAATGGAACAAAAAAGGGAGACAATTTTTTCTTTTAAAAGCAAAACAAAAAAACAAACAAACAAAAATCCAACCAAAAAAAACCCCACGCAGTGATAAGAAACAAGTTATATATCTCTGAAAATGATAATAGATGCTTTCTTTAACCCTTTCAATACGGCAAGCCCGTTTTCCGGCTCAGCTTTCTAGCACCCTTCAGTCCTGTAAGGAGGAAAACCGGCACGACCGAATTTCCTTCAATTCCTCGGTTTCTGAGGTGCAGAAGAGTGCAAAATGGGTACCTAGGTAAATTTTACAAACACACACACGAAGCTCTATAAACATTCTCGTGGGAAAGGAGAAGCAGTGTTTGCCGTATCAAAACTACTTTCCAGAGTCCGTGGATGCCAGTTAGCTGCATGACGGATCACCGTAAACAAACAAACCCTCCTCTGGTACCGTTATCGCCGGGAAATCGGCTGACAGGACTGAAGGGGAGAGAGAGCCGGGGGCAGAAATTCAGGATAGGGGAAGTAATTGTTAGCAGCTATTCAGTGCTGTGAGGGTTAATTAAATAGCAATAATGATCTACATCCTCACCATCATACACTGTCCAGCAATCTTTGGATTGCAGGCCGCGAATTCTCCCTTGGTCAACAGGGAGGCTGACCATCACGGTGTGGTCTTCCTTCTTTTCTGCATACACTGTCCACTCGCACACCACCTCCCTCTCTCTGGGGTCCAGCCTGTACAACCACAATAACAACATCCATAATAAACAACTGCCGCCGCTGTGGCCTAGTGGTTGGGGTGTTGTATGTATCTAAGGTTGCGGTTCGATCCAGCTATCCGCTATGCGTTGTGCCTTGGAAAGGCACTTAGGCTATTTTCTCACCCCACCCAGGTTAAAGGGGTACAAACTTGTGTTGGGGTTATCTGCGATAGACTGGCGTCTATCCAGGGGGGAGTCTGACTCTCAGTCGCTTAACGCCACAGAAACGGGATAGCACCGGCCTGATGAGCCTTATGGTCGGGAAGACTTTACTTAACTTAATAATAAACAACTGCTCAATCATGGTGTTATGTCAGTCAACTAGTAATTATTGTCAGCTACATTGGAGTAGTTAGTTCAAGTTAAAGTCTGTCCCCCCTAAGGTCATCAGGCGGTGCTTATCCGTGTCTGTGGCGTAGCGACTAGGAGTCATAGACTCCCCCTGGATAAGACGCCAGGTTGGTACCCCTTTTACACCTGGGTGGGGTGAGAAAATAGCCGTAAAGTGCCTTTTCCAAGGGCACAACGCCATAGCCGAAAGCTGGGATCAAACCCGCAACCTTTAGATTATGAGTCCAACGCCCTAACCACTAGGCTACAGTGGCGGCTACATAGGAGTAGGCCATTGTTTTATTTATTTTTTATATTTTATACCACTTTACGTCACAGCAGATTTCTCTGCGTGAAATTTGTGTGCGGTGGGAACAGATGACAATATTTACAAAACTGCATATATACACACGGGGACTGGATGAAAAAAAAGCACATGAGTGCTTATTCCATTTCTTTGATATAAAAGAATAAA
>CM060350.1:17598554-17611054 GCA_030674155.1 Stramonita haemastoma | reverse complement strand
CAAGGGAGAGGAGACAGGCACCACCCTCAAAATGCTGGCCCCTTGAAAAGCTGAGGTTTCTGATGCCTTGCTCCCCTCCGACCACATAGGTTATGATACACCCCCCATGGCCAGGATAATGGAATAAGCGCTAGTGTGCTTTTAAAAAAAAATCCAGTCCCGGTGTGTTTGCAGTTTTGAAAATGTCGTATGTTCCTAACGGCATACAATGGCCCACTCTTTCGAAAAGCAGAACAGGATTTAACGTGAGCGCAAGATGTTCTGCGTGCGTTTGCACATGGGCCTTGGTTTAAAGTCTCATCCAAGGATTTTGGGGGAGAGTAGAGTCAGCACTGATGTTACTCCAAGGGGGGGGGGGGGGGGGGGGGGGGCTAGAACGGGATTGTAATCAATTTATTACAAAACGTGTTGCTACACTGCTACAGTAATATGTCAGAAATTAAATTCATTAGTTTTGGAACTTATTGGTACGGGGGAAAGCGAGGAAAGGTAGCCTTACCAAAAACAAAATGCAACCTGCCACCTTCAATGATTGTGAAAACCCCAACATCATTCATTGCCAGATATAATTATAAAAACAAGCGCCTGTGCTACTGCAGAGTTATCCATCCTTACCTGCGACATGGCGCGCTCTTCGGTGAGTTGAAGTCTGGCTTCTTGATAGAAAAACAAGTATTTTGTGATCTTTAGAGGTTACGTTCTGCAGTTTTTAAGTATTTTGTGATCTTTAGTGGTTATGCTATGCAGTTTTTAAGTAATTTTATGATCTTCAGTGGTTACGCTCTGTAGTTTTCAAATATTTTGTAATCTTTAGTGGTTCGCAGTTTTTAAGTGCCACGAGGATATGGCGTACTGATTCTAGGACTGATTATGTGCTCACAGACTGCTGCAAGGTAATAGATATTATTACATGGCCTTTTTCATGGACAAAGTTGTAAACCTCGCATTCAAAATAAACAGTAATTGTGGAACCGATAAAGTTCAAGTATTAATTTCCCAGTTAGCCCAGACTCTAAGCATTTTGGGTTTCAAATTTCAGGATTAAAAAAAAAGTATTCAGTTTTGCCCACTTATGGTTCCATTTTTTGTGTTACACACACACACACACACACACACACACACACACACACACACACACACACACACACACACACACACAAGCACTTTGGATGAGACTATAAACCTGTGTGAACGCATGCAGAACATCTTGTGCACACGTTAAATCCTGTACCACTTTTTGTAAGAGTAGGCCATCATGTGCCGGTGGGAACAGATGACATTTACAAAACTGCATACACGGGGACTGGATGTAAAAAAGCTCATGAGTGCTTATCCCATTATCCTCATATAAAAGAATACAATAAAATAAAAAAATGCATGCATGCATTCTTATGCATATGAGTTTATGCAACACACACACACACACACATGCACATACAATTTTGTTGTTGTTGCTGTTTACATGTTTATGACACACATGTTTTATGTCTGTTAACAGAGACTGGCTGGCTGTGATACACCTAGTCACCAAGGCACTGGGATGAAGATGTCAGCACTACAATCCTGCAGACTACAGGACATATTCACTGTATGTATTTCTTTCTTAGGATCTCTTTAAATAAGAGATTCAGAAGGTAAGATAAAACATGCTCCAACAAAGACTTGGAAGGGCTTCAGCACTGGGTGTCAAGACCAAGAGGTATGCTGGTCCTGGCCTGTAGAATTGTGATATTTTAATCCAATGCTTGTTCAGTTGATGCTTAAGATTGCAGATTTTCAGATCTTTCAAGACGGAGCTACAGCACTCATGATCTGAGGGGATTCTGCACCAAGTTTAGTAAATTAAGACAATGAAAGGGGTGCAGTGCAAGACAGTGCATTGCAAAGCTCAAAGCAACAGAAAGATATATTTTAAAAAGCATAAACAGAAAAAGAAAAGTAACTACAAATTAAAAATGAACTTCAAAAGAAAAACAAAATTCAAAAGTATAAATAAAATGGAGCACACGAGCAAGACACACACACAAAAAAAGTGAAAACACATTACAAAATAAAAATATGTAAAACAATGAAAATGAAAAACAAACAGAAAACTGTAAAAACTAAAATGGCGTGGGAAAAAATAAAAGCTCTGTGGGGACTCGACTGGCTGGTGGCTATATCGCGGTTCTGCATTTAAAGTTTCATGCCAGCTTCAGGCTTTGTTACAGTGGAACTCACCTGGGTATGGTTGTGTGTGGTAGTTTGGAATGAGTGATGTGAGAACAGCTGGACTGGTGCTTTGTAAATGATGAAACTGTAAAAGAATGAGATAAACTAAAAGAAACGAGCAAAAACAAACTGAAATAAGATAATAAACAAAACAAAAAGCCAAATCACATAAACTGAAATAAACAAAATAAAATGAGATGAAATAAAACCAGTAAACCATCAAAAATATAATAAAGAAAAATCATGGCAAGAAATGGGACGTTCCTGCTCAGCAAAAAACAAGAAAACGTAAACTAAAAGGGCAACCCTCAACTCTTCTCACTTCCCCTCCCCCCCAAATAAAAACTAAAAAACCCCCAAAAACCCCCCCAAAAACAGGCACATCAAGAGCAAAACTCCCCAACCATAAAATAAACAAAGAAAAAACAACCAGGGAAAAATACTTGCAAGAGGTCACAGGAGAACATCAATACCACCACTCACACATCATCATCATCATCATCATCACATCACCCCCACCACCACCACCACCACGCAGTCCCTTGACCAAGATGGTCATTCAGAGGGACTTGAGCAATGCAGCAGGCACAAGATTTCTGCGGGCTGGTGTGTCTTCAGCCTTTCAAGCAGCACTGATCATTCCTGGTTTGAAGATGAGACCAGCAGCTTGTGAAGGGTAGTGACTCGTGTATACATGTGGTTTTTCTGAATGAGTATCTGTTCTACCAGGACCAGATGGCTGAACAGTTTCATACAGGTCCCTCACCATCACAAGCCTTCTTCTTTACTTCAGTCTTGAGGTACATTTTTAATCCTTATCTTTTTTTTTTTTTATATACTTCTGTCTTGTCTGATCTTTGCGCATATATATCTTTATATAAATACATTTAAAAGTTATTTTCAACCCCCCCTTCCCTGTCCGCTTTTATCTGTTTGGTTTATCATTGCAAGAGATGTTTTACTTTTGTGTCCTTTGTATGGCATATCTCATGATATTTGACTGTCTTTTGCCTGGTTCTGATGTCTTTTTGCTGCCATTCTGTCTTTTACTTTTTCTTCCACTCTTTTCTATCTGTTTTTTTGTTTGTTGATTTTTTAATTTTTTTTAGGGGGGGCATGTATTTCATTTTTGTAAATGTTGAATACAGTGTGGAAAAATCTGTTTGTGAACGAGAGAGAGAGTCTATCAAGGGTATGATGTGGATTAGTGATTGTGGGAAAACTACCATTTTCAGTGTGAGTGATGGATTTACTGCTTTCAGGATCTTTGGGGCTGGAGACAAGTGCCAAGAACAGTCATCTCGAGCTGTCTTTTCTTCACAGAGGTATACTTCTGCGTACTTGTCTTTTTTTAAAATTTACTTTATATGTATGAATTTTTCTCATTGTTTTCTGTGTTGTTTGTTTTTGCCTTTGAGAGTATTTGTACATACATCATTCTCTGTATTGTTAGTTATAATGCATTTTGCTGTATGCTATTATTGATTGTGAGTACATTTGTTTCACCTCTTTATTGTCATGTTTTGTTGCTTTTGGCCTCATGTTAGTTGTTACTTTTAACTGTCAGTACAGTGATTTTACTATTTATTAGAATAATGTGTGTGCTTTTTGATGCTGTTTTTACTTAGAGTACATCTCTTTATGATGTGTTGTGCTTTTTGATGCTGTCTTTACTTAGAGTACATCTCTTTATGATGTGTTGTGCTTTTTGATGCTGTCTTTAAATTTGAGCACATCTCTTTTACCAGGTACCACGCAAGGCCTAGCAGCTAGGTGTGGACATGCCAACACCACCAGATAAGTTAAACTGGTAATGATTATGTCTGTGTGACTTTGTATAGGTATGCCAGTGAGTGTATATGTGGTTAAACTACTTAAATTAATTAATTAAGATAAATTGTTTAAATTCCATGTATTATCATTATTATTATTATTACTATTATGTATTTCTCTGTCTGTCATGTATTTGGCCGGCCATTCTGTCTGTTTTGCCTGTGGATGTCTTGCTTGTCTGTGTTTGCATTTCTGTCTGTCTGCATCTTTTTGAGGTCCTGCTTTTCATGTTGAAAAGTGTTTCCCTGCAGGTGATAGAATCAGTCTGTTGACAGAGCTGCTGCCAAGGTGTCTGCACCTGACGGCACTCCTGGTGTGTTTTGTAGAACCAGGTCACAGGATTCTACCTCTGAGTCCAGGTGAGAAAATTACAGATTTCATAGGTAGCTTAGCCACTTTAAGTGACCTATGAATTGAATGTATTGTGGATACCAGTTAACTAAATTTTGACTTTGTCATTTTCAGTGATGTATGTTATTGAATGAATTGTGTGTGCTTGTCAAACTTTGACTGTCATTTTCAGTGATGTATGTTATTGAATGAATTGTGTATGCTAGTTAAACTTTGACTGTCATTTTCAGTGATGTATGTTATCGAATGAATGTGAATGCTGGTAAAACTTTGACTTTGTCATTTTAAGTGATGCTGTATAGAATGTAATGTGGATGCTATTAAACTTTTAGGATTGACAGTATGTCTCATGATGACTTCTTGCTTTCAGGGCTGGAATCCAGTGCTGAGGACAGTATGTGTCACAGAGCTGTCATCACAACTGCAGTCTCTCGACAGAGGTGAATTTCTGAATAAGTAAGCTTCTTCAACTCTTTCATTGTTTCCTCTATGGACGGTCTTTTTGATTTCATGGATATTTGTGCTTAGTGTTGACTGGGTTTTTATGGTTTAGTTCCTTTTGGTGGACACGGGACTGACGTGAAGTGACGTGAAGTGGAACTTCCTTTGCAAGTTTATTTGTTTTTGTCTATGGGTGTTTTGTCTTTGTTGATTTTCTTGTTTGATTATTTGTGCCTTTAATTGCTGTTTGTACTTTGGGGTTTTTTTTGGGTATTATAGTTCACTTGTATTAGGTAGGACCACAGCAGCCGCTAACCAGTATTTAAAGCGTAGCGGAAAGTGGCAAATTCGATCCACTTTGCACCCAAATTTCTCCATCCAAATCTAGAAGAAAGCTCAAAAAAAAAATACTAGTAAAAAGTTTAATGCGTTTAACTTAACGTCTGTTAATATCCTTTTGCAAAAATGATGACTGGTTAAGTGCGAGCGATGCGTTTAATATCGGTAATAAACTTAAGAACTCGCCGCTACGGGAGCCTCACTGGCTGAAAACGCGACTCGGTGAATTTTCGTGCTTCGTCTTCAGGTGAGAAAATTACTCCACTCAGACATTCAGCCCCCAAACTTCTTTCTAGTCACTAGTTCATTGAAATGTAAAGGGCTCTTACAACAGCTTTTCACTGTGTTCTTCAGTGTCTGTAAAGATAAACCAGCATGTAAAATGTTCTGGTCACAAAACAATTTTTGATTTCATTTTGGGGTTCTTGTGTGTATTGGTAATTTGATTCCTTTAAGTAAAATTTTAAAATCTTTCAATTGAGGTGCTGATTTTCAAATGTGACTTTGTGTTGAAATAATGGTTGAAAATTTAATCTTGGAAATGGTTGCTCTTAAACTGATTTTAATATTCGGGTAAATAAAGCAATGAAAAATTTGAACAAAAGACTGCAAAGAATATAAGTAAAAGTTTAAAAAATGAATATTCTCAAGGTACGTTCCAAAATGAACTGATGAGATGAATGTAATTTTAAAGGGTAAGGAATGTTTAGTGTGGCTCATCACTTGTTAGTGTTTTCAGGAACTAGGGGGATGTAGACTGAATCAAGCGACAAGGAATGAAGTTAAGGTGGAAGGACAACCTTCATATTTTCCTTGTTACATATGACTAAAATGTACTTACAGGAGCTGGACTGAATCAAGTCAAGTGCCAAAGAGCAGAAACGACCATCCAGCACATTCCCATGTCAGTGTCCAGAACATGATCAGGTAGATGTTTGTCATTTATCCTTTGTATAATATAGTGTTTGTCATTTATCTTGCTGTATGATACAGCGTTTGTCATTTGTCTTGCTGTATGATAATATAGCTGTTTATGCTTTGTGTGACCAGCTGTGATCAGGTAGATGTTGTCATTTATCTTGCTGTATATACATTACAGCATATGTATGGTGTTATGTGAATCAGCTGTGTCTAATGTTGTCATTGTCTTGCATTAGTGTGTCTGTTGTCATGTCTGTCCATGTCTGCATTTCTGATCTGTCGTTTCCACACTTCTAGTTTTGTGTGTTGTGTTTCCACTGTGTCTGTCTGTTTTCACCCTTTGATGTCTGTTGTCTCTGTCTCCTTCAGTTGCCTTGTGTTTTGTTTAGAAAATCAGTTAAATGCCAGATGGTAGAATCAGAATTGTCAACAGAATTACTGCTGAGGTCCATACTTTGTAATTAGGAGACTACAGGCTACTCAGTAATATAAACTCTATTGATCGGATTAAAAATAGTTTTAATGCATTACCATAATATTAAATTAGTCGCATTTAGGCATCACTTAGAAAAAAATAACAATCCTTGTGGAGCTATTTCAGCCACAACTTTACGACTGTCTTGTGTTAATTGGTTTTACAAGTATTTGGCTGTCGCTTTGACTTTTGTCTTTTGACTGCATTCAAATTGAAGTTAGAATACAAAGAATAATTATCTTAATAACAGGAGAAATTCATATGTAGTTATGTAGGTTTGAATACAATACTTTAAGAGTAATGCGAATTTCACTGATCTGCATTTATGCATCTGAAAGTTTTGCAATCAAACTGTGTAGTCTTGACAGTACTGAAGCTACTACTGTTATTTTCAGGAGCTGTGGAGCCAGAATCCAGTGCCAAGAATCTGCTGTGGACAAGTCACCGAGGGACTGAACAGGTATGGATTTATTTCCTCTTCTCTGTCTGTGCTGTACTTGTTTCACTAGCATGCTCTTACTTCAAGAAGACTGCTTTTAAAAAGAGATTCATAGCATTCTGAACAGCATTACAGTTTAACAAAAGTGATTGCATTTCTAAAAAAAAACAACCAAACTGTTAGAGCATAAGTGTTAAAACATACAGAGTCCTAGGAATCTGGAAAAGTCCTCGAAAATGATAAAATCTTTTCCAACTTGGAAAAAGTGTAGGGGTCCCTTTTGCTCGTAGGGTCTAGAAAGATCCTGAAAATTTTGAATTGTTCATCTGTCAACATCATGAGTCCAGTAACCAAACACAACACTGAAAAATAGTTTGGAGTAAAAAATAAAGTCATTGAATTTGAAAGCAATATGATGACCCCCTTGATTTTGAAGAAGATTGACACATTCAGCTGATCAGAGTTACTATCTCCATTCTTGCAAGTCTAAGCTGAAAAGTGTTTTTCTTTGTTCAACAGCGGCACTGACTGTACATTTCAGCTGAGATAAAAACTCAAATTTGCGTATTTTTAGTCGGAGAAAGTGGGCAAATAGAACTGTATACCAAACTTGGGACAGAATCAGCACCAAATGGAGCTGTATTTTGAGCATGGGAAAATGTGTTCTGAGAAAGCCACATGGTGATGAAAAAACTGACTGATGATTGACAGGGAAAAGGCATCCAAGCTACTTTTGTCAATACAGAAACTTTCAGATCTAGAGCATCATAAGTAACAAACAAAAAAAAAAAAAAAATTTAAAACTCCATTATACATACCAGAGCCTTAAGATGTGGGATTTTTTTTTTAATTCCAGAGGGGGGAGGTCTTGGAGGAGGAAGACATGCAGCAGAATACAGCAAAGACATCACAGACAGCCAAGAAGGTAAGAAAGATATCTGCAGTGATCAAGAACACTCCCAACACATCTAGTGCAACACTTCCAATGCTGTGTGGAACATGACTTCAAGTGTGGCAAAACCTGGGAGGAAAACACAGCGACATGAAGCATGCGTGGTGGGTACAAAAACAGGACCCTTCACAGAAACCTGCATCATCACCTGTGGAAAAGCCGAGGTATCAACTGCTTATAAAATTTATGCGTGGTGGGTACAAAAACAGGACACTTCACAGAAACCAGCATCATCCATCACCTGTGAAAAAGCCGAGGTATCAACTGCTTGTAAAATTTTGCAGGTCTGTATTTAAACCTGTTTCAGTGGCAGTGTCTCTGTAAGAAGTGTAGACACAGACATGACTTATTTATTTATTTATTTATTTTTATATTGAGGATAATGGAATAAGCACTCATGTGCTTTTTAATCCAGTCCCTGTGTGTATGCAGTTTTGTAAATGCTGTCATCCGTTCCCACTGGCACACACTGGCCTACTCTTCCAAAAAGCTGAACAAGTTTTAATGTGAGTGCAAGATGTTCTGCGTAGGTTCACACACTGGACTTTAGTTTATAGTCCCCTCCATAGGTCTTTAGTTCAGGATATTAGGCATGAACATTTTACTGCAGACTCCCTAAAGATCCTTTTCGAGGTGTTTCACCGGACACCATTTTTAACTTCCTGAGAGAATCAGGCTTTTTCTGTCTGATATGAGTGAAAGTTTTAATCTGTATATAGTTGCACAGTTTTAATACGAGTTTTAAAATGTGATGAGGTGACAGCCTGTATGGCCTGTGTGGTCGGCGGGGCTATAAACATGATTGGATTGGATAGGTTTTATCTCATTTCATGTCAAAGTCAAAGTCAAAATTTTATTTTCAGATGGTACATGGAGTAAGCATCGATTTGCTTTTTTTCATCAAGCCATCTATCTAAAGAAAAAACAAAAAACAAACAAAGCAAAAAAATCCCAACAAAAAAACAAAAGCAGAGAAAAACGTTTCACCAACATTAATTAACCAACATGATTTCAACAGCTTCAAAAACACAATGTGCCTATAGAAAATACAAGCAACAACACAAACAACAAAACAAACCAACAAAAAACAAACAAAAAAATCACTCAAAAATCACACACACACACACACACACACACACACACACACACACACACACACACACACACACATCCTTGATATAAAAGAAGAAAAAAATAAAAATAAAAAAAATAAAACACACATACACACATAGACACATGCACGTACATTTTTATACACACAGTTTGCGGCTCCTCCAAACAGCACGTATGTACGTACGCGCATGCACACATTAAAAATTTTTTTTTTTTTAATCATATAGTGTTACACAATCAGCTAATATCAGTTACAATGTCACTAATACCATTATTTAATACTTAAAAGAATCCATGAAAGTCAATAAGCAATTTATGTCAGATTACATATCTCCATACTTCAGTTCATGCATTATATATTAGAAGGAAGAAAAAGAAAAAACAACAAATGCAACAGTACCATATGATAATAACCATCACAACTGAGATGAAACATAAACACTAACAAATATACAAACAAAAACGACAAAAAGCCAAACAGACAAAATAAACCAAAAAAGTAAAGGGGAGGGGGGTGGGAACGGATAGGAGGGGGTATCAAGGAGGAAGGGGGAGAAAACAAACAGCAAAAGGAAGAATTATAGTAATGATTTTATGATTATATTAATAAATAAAAAAAAACCTACACATACGAACAAAAACAAAAAACACAAATTAAAAAAAAAAATAATAAAAAACCAAATGACAACAACAAAAAAAAACAAAAAAAAGGGCCTTATCCACTAACAAAAGTAATATAACTTTAATAGTACTAATAGTCCCTTTAATAAAAGTAATAAAATAAAATCAAAAACCGTTTATACTGAAAATATCGAACTGGGTAAGAAAAAAAATGCATGGAAAAAAAAAAAGGCTTCATCTAGTCATCAGATCAGTGGTTTGGTTTTCTAGTTTTGAATTGGCGGACTTGACTTATGCCTGTGGATTCCCTTGGGAACATAGGGCCACAACAACACTCCTCCAACGGACTCGGTTCTGGGAGATCCTCTTCAGCTCGGCCCATGTCATTCCGGCTGCCTTCGTCTCTGCTTCAATGCTTCTGCGCCAGGTCTGTTTTGGTCGGCCTACTTTCCGCTTCCCTTGTGGATTCCAGTCAAGGGCCTGCCTGGTGACATCTGAAGCAGGCTTGCGGAGCGTATGGCCAATCCATCCCCATTTCCTTTTCTTGATCTCCGTGTCAATTGGAGCGTGTCTGGTCCTGTCCCATAGTTCTTCGTTTGAGACTACTTCTGGCCACCTGATACCAAGGATGTTCCTAAGACATCTGTTGGTAAATGTCTCGAGTTTGTGGGTGTTGGTCTTTGTCACCCGCCAGGTTTCTGAGCCATACAGTAGGACCGACTTGACATTGGTGTTGAATATCCGGATCTTGTTGTGGAGTGAGAGGGATGTTGATCTCCAGATTGGGCGAAGGGTGTTGAAGGCATGACGTGCTTTATTTATTCGGCACTTGATGTCTTCGTCCGTTCCCCCATCTTTACTAACGACACTGCCCAGGTAGGTGAATTTGTCGACTTCTTTGATGTTTTCTTGGTGTAGTCGCACTGGGTCTTGTTTCTTGTTGTTCACCCTCATGACCTCCGTCTTCCTGATGTTGATTTGGAGGCCTATTTTATCGGCTTCCTCCGCAACATGCCATAGCTTCTCTTGTGCATCTTGGTGCCTGTGTGAGAGAAGGCTGATGTCGTCTGCAAAGTCCAGGTCTTCCAGCTGCCTTGTGATGGTCCACTGTATGCCAGTTCTCCTGCCTGCTGTGGCCTGTCGCATTATCCAGTCAACCACCAACAGGAAGATGGTTGGTGACAGCAGACAGCCCTGACGAGCGCCGGTTTGTACGCAGAAGGGTTCCGTCAATTTACCATCATGGATGACTTGGCAAGTGGCATCTTCATAGAGCTGTTGGATGATGGTGACGAACTTTGGTGGGAAACCATAGTGGTGCATCAGTCTCCAGATGACATCTCTGTCGACGCTGTCAAATGCCTTCTGGAAGTCGACAAAGACTGAATACAAGGGGGTCTGCCACTCTAGGGACTGCTCGATGATGATGCGCATTGTGGCGATCTGATCTGTGCATGATCTGTTTTGTCGGAAGCCTGCCTGTTCATCCCTGAGTGTCTTGTCTAGTGCCGTCTTCAGTCTTTCTAAGATTATTCTTGTCAGTACTTTCCCTGGTATAGACAGCAGCATGATTCCTCTCCAGTTGTTGCAGGATGACAGGTCCCCTTTCTTTGGTAGCTTCACGAGGTAGCCTTTCTTCCAGTCTTTTGGCACACTCTCTTGCTCCCAGATCTTGTGTAGGAGTGGATACATCATGTCAGTTGAAGTCTGGATGTCTGCCTTCAGTGCTTCAGGGGGTATACCATCAGGACCTGCTGCTTTGCCTGACTTTAAAGACTTTATGGCTTTGGTGATCTCATTTTTGGTGGGGGGGCCGGTGTTGATGCCAAGGATTTCAGTAGGTGGTGGGATATCTGGTGGGACAGATGGTGCTGGTCTGTTGAGTGTTTCTTTGAAGTGCTCTGCCCATCTTGCTCTCTGGTCTTCTTCACCTGGAATGGTATTGCCGTTCTTGTCTTTGATGGGGCAATTAGGTTTACTGTTTTTTCCTGAGAGAGTCCTCGTGATCTCATAGAGTCTCTTCATGTTTCTTTGGCCTGCTGCAGTCTCTGCTTCCTGAGTCAGCTCCTCAATGAAATTTCTCTTGTCCTTTCTTGCACTTCTTTTTACTGCACGGTTTTTGTCCCAGTATCGTGCTTGTAATGTCTGCTTCTCTTCCTGATCTTGTGTTCTATTGATCTGGTCTTTCAGCTGTTTTCTCTCGGTGATCAGTGCCCATGTTTCTGTTGTCAGCCATTCCTTGTGTTTTCTTGTATTTTTTCCCAAGACTGCTTGGCATGTTGTCTTCCAGGTCTCATGTAGACTGTGCCACTGCTCTTCGATTGTTTCCTCTGGCATCTGGGCAAGCATGCTGAATTTGTTTCTTAGTTCCAGCTTGAATTCTTCTGTTTTCGCTCTGTCTTTAAGGCTTTGCACGTTGAATTTGTGCGGTGGTCTTCCTGCCTTGTCGGTGAAGGCTTTGAGCTTTGTCTTGAGGATGGCTATTACAAGATGGTGGTCTGACGCTGCGTCTGCTCCGCGCTTCACCCTGACATCGTGCAGGCTCCTTCTCCACTTTCGCCCGATGGTGATGTGGTCGATCTGGTTTTCAGTCTTGCCATCTGGGGAAGTCCATGTGGTCTTGTGGACTTTCTTGTGGGGAAAGATGGTGCCTCCAATGACCAGGTCATTGAAGGTGCAGAACTCTGCTAAGAGTTCACCATTTTCATTCTGGTCTCCCGTGCCATGTTTGCCCATGATCAGTTCTCTGTTGGTGTTATCTGACCCAACTTTTGCATTCAGGTCTCCCATTAGGATCTTCATGT